>JABCKJ010000240.1:0-34445 GCA_018850815.1 Asterophora lycoperdoides
TCTAGACGAGTAGAGCCAGGTAGAGCCGCTAGAACCGCTAGATCTAGTGTCTCTAGTGAAATTTGATCTTGCTGATGTTGTATTGCTGTTGACGGCGCTACTTTCCACGGCCTCTGCAGTCCCAATGCCCCGATCTTACTTTCGCCGGAACGAGAATGGTACGCTGCGTCTAGTAACTCGTTGTTTGCCTGGCCCAATATTTCGAGTTCTTGCAAACAGTCACAATCCTTGATTTAGTCGCAGAATACAAGCAGTTGAAACTCCAGGCGGAGAAAGGTAGATGTCGTTGCGTCCAGACTTATCCGTACTCCACTCATCCTAGCCCTATGTCAGCGGACATTTTGAAGTCCAAGTTTCTGGAAGAAGCTGACTCCAAGAAAATCGCCAGTGCGTAAGCAAAGTATTAGCCCTCAGTTTCCCGAATACTGACAGCAGAATATCCTGACAGTTGAGAGCGAGATTGGCTTCACCGATGCCTCGATGCAGGCTTTTCCTAGAGCTAAAAAGTCAACAAGCTCCTCAGGGGAGCCGGTCACTGTTCTCGCAGCTACCGGCACAAACATTGTGTACGCGTCCGGGGAGACGACAACGACCGTTACGCTGAACTTGACGGCGCCGGCGATACCTCCGCCCATACCAACATCTGCGACCACGGGTACCACAGCGCCAACCACCACACCCAAGATTACCACTCTTGTCGATCCCTACACCATCCTTACGGCAACCGAGTCGGCGATAGTTTTCGCATATCAAGGCACGACGAGAACCGTGACACTCAACTCTACGAGCATGAGGGCACGGGGAAGCACTCCATCCACGACCGACTCGCCGATCCCCGTCATGACAGCCACAGCCACGATTTCTGTAATCGTTCTCGCGTCACAGGATGCAACACAGACGGTCACGCTGAATCCTACAACGACTACAGGGCTGTCGCCCACGGCGGGTGGTTCGTAATCATTGGGCACCATTAACAGGATAATTTCTTGCAGTATTCATTCAACTTCCGTTTTGTGCAGGTGTTGGAAACACGCACATATAGCAATGATTCTCGTTGAACATTGTCAGCAAGGACGCTTAGTAATCCGGACGACACTAAGCGTTGGAGGAGGCAGTGAGCAGCTCTGGCGCTTGACTCGCGAAATGATGCCTGGGAGGTTTCAAGTTCAATGTGATCGTCTGATGGAAAGGACTGCAAGGCGGGCGGTTGCTGACTGGAACCAGTGACCTAAGAAATAGTGATCCAGAGGAAGGACACGTGTCCGAAGCATTCAATCACATTCAAATAGGCAACGAGATGGGCATCGAGGAATAGGCGACATAAAAATCAATTGACCTCTAATATGGCATCCTCCGCTCGAAGCAACAGACGCTTCGTGGTCTTCTCTGTCAGCTTGTAGACCTGGGACAGAGCCCTTGACGCAGGTCGCGTGAGGTGGGAGGAAATACGAATGGAGAAGGGGTACAAACCTTGCTGCCCCTACAGCTACCAGAGCAACGATGACCATCGCCGCGATATCTCGAGATTGATCCCGTCTTCTCCGGGATCCTCCTCTCTGCCTGGCCAGCCATTGAAGGGGGCCAAGGAATGGAGCGGAGAGACACATGTACACAAGAGACCCAGCGCCGACCATTGGAAGTCCCAAAACAAACCGTCGTATGAAGCTCATTAGGAAGCCTCGTTGTTTCGGAAGTGCCAGTGGAGGAACGACGCCCGGATGTGCTCTAGATCTTGACGGTATGCCGTCAAAGATGCCTACAATATCCTCGTCCTTGAGGATACGAAGTGCAGCCGTGATTAGGTCTTGCATGAGGCCCAGAGGGGAGACATAGAAGAACGAGAACGAGGAGAAGCCATAAGAGGGTTCCTCGAACCAAGTCATGAAGAGGGTCGTGACGAAAGAAGACAGCATCACGATTATCGTGAAGACGAGGCCAGAGAGGGCCCCTACTATGACTGGCAAAGCAAAATGAATGAATCAGGTAGTCTGCGTTATACGCATGGAGGAGCACGTACCGGGGTTGGTGGCAACTCCGGCAATTTTGGTACGGGTGAACCGATACTGATATCGACATTGGGGACATGCAAAGAAGGCACTCTTCGATTCCGACGTGTTCCGCCACTGTTGTAGGCATTTAACGTGGACAAACTAATGAGATTTTGTTAGCTTGAGCTGCGATAGGAAGCCACAGACGCTGCATACGCTGATGGATCCTTTGCACAAACAGGGACGAATGAGACGGCCGAGCTCTTGCTCAGCGGTCTGTCCATCGAGGCAGATGCGACATTGCTTTTCGTCGTGGGCTGACATGGTTTACTCGGATCTCGGCTCAAGCGCTCACTAACAGTGCGGCATCTTATTTGTTACCCGGGGAATCAGAAGCCACGTGGTGGTGGTTGTTCAACGTTCAACTTGCATCCTCAGCCAATCCTCAGCCCACGGTTTTCATCAGTATCTCGACGGATGTCCGAAAATGCATCGCAGAGTGGACATCTCCGGATTGCGGGTGCCTTTGCAGGCATGGGCAGTGGTGAGTACCTGACCTTGTCGTCACTGCAAATGCTTCAACAGATATTAACCTTGCAGGTCTAACCAAAGTGAACATTCACATGCGTGTCCGTCTTCAACGCCATCTGACCGTGTAAATGGCGCGTTTTTAGGTAGCCGTCGGGCACGGGTGAGAATTTTGATTCCACAAAGGTGGTGAGCCTTCGAACTAGTATTCCAGCGCAAAATTGAGCCGTTATTTAGTCATCATCGTCCTAACCCTGAAGCCACACTCGTCTTGGAAATAAGCTTTGACACTATCAAGACACGATTACAATGTTCCCCTCCTGGAACTTACCGTGGAGCATTTGACGTGCTTTCCAAAATAATACGGAATGAGGTACGCCGCAAGCCTTGACGCTGCCGTATGGGCCCCGATTAACGTTGAAGACAGGGCGCACTGGCTCTCTACAAAGGAGCTACACCACCTGCCATCGGATGGGCAGCTATTGATTCTCTACTCCTTGGCTCGCTGCATAATTATCGCCTATTTCTCCTTCGGCACGGAATGACAGAAACGACACCTAACTCCGGCGTTCCTCGGTTGACACTCATGGCACATGGTGTTGCCGGCCTTTTTGCTGGGTGGACCAGGTCTGTGCCAATATTTTTTTCTGTGAGTGGCGCCGAACCTGATCATTTATCTCGATTCAAAGCACATTGATCGCGACACCAGTCGAGCTCCTGAAAGGTTTTTCGCCTATATCCCGCTATCTGCCCATACGCTAACCATATTCTGCAGTGAAACTTCAGTTACAGTCACAGAGATCAGCATCCGATCGTCAGTTCAAAGGTCCAATAGATTGCGCGCGCCAGATTATTCGTAACCAAGGCATCCTTGGCATGTGGTCAGGGTTCACCGGAAGTTTGGCTTTCCGAAGCAATTTCTTTTGGATGTTCTTGTCGTTCGAGGTGAGCACTCCTGTGATGTGACTTTTAGAACTAGACCTCATATACGCACCCAAGGCTTTGATGCGTGGCTTCTCACAACTAGCAGGGACGCCGTATGAGGTAGTTATCTGCTACTCAGGATCGGCTCTGCTTCATATTGAACACACACAAAGATAAGCACAGGTGCCGCAAACTTTGTTTCAGGCGGGCTCGGGTCCTTTGTTTATTGGGGAATGGCCATTCCCGCTGACAACATCAAAAAGTAGTTCATTTTATTTATTCTCCGACCCATCATCGCCTGTTGAACATCCCTGACCTTTACAGTCGAATGATGTCACACCCTCACCCCCTCCCTTATCCACAGCCGTCGTCAACCACCCCGTCGTTCCTCTCAACGGCACGCCACATCTACTCTTCCAACGGTATCGCCGGCTTTTTCCGTGGATTAGGACCTTGTGTTTTACGCGCATTTCCTGTGAACGCCTGCGCTTTCTTCGTCTATGAAGGGACGATGCGAGCGATGGGTGCCGAGAAGGTAGATCCTGTTTCTCTGTCGGTCTTTGTGTGTCCCGTTTATTGAAACCATGCATCCCTGAACAGACCCGCCAATAGCCTCGATAGCTTCCCAGTCCTTGATTAAACTGTAGTGAATTTCATCGTGCTACTTAATTATCAACCATGTTTCCGGCCCTTCGGGAGCGGAGTGGCCGCGTTTTTCCTATTATGGAACATTATATACCATATGGGGCATATTTTCGACTTCACAGGAGGAGACATCAGGATATGACATTATGAAAAAACATACAGGAGAATATCTCCTGGGCATTACAGGCACATTAGAGTAATGATTAATAAGGTACAGGTCAGCTCCAACGGACTACAAACTGGAAATACGATGGAAAAATCAAAAAATGGGTGAGAGCCTGAGAGTGACGAATGACCAGCCTAACGGGGTGGTACTAGAGATAGCAGCGAGAGAAGGTACTTGGTGGGAGGACACAAGGCCAATTGCTATTCGAGATAGCCCTTTCCCAGTTCTCTGCATCAGACCTGTAAAGGTCCAAGGCGACGCGGGCGTTCTCGACCTGCGGAAGTGGGTGAGCGAAAGTGACATCAACGGGAAGATAGGCTCTGCGAACGGGGTGCTGTTGGCCTTCTTGACAGCGCCGGCACATGAGCTGCCAGGCTAACGTTTGGAGTCCGACGACTTGCTGAGGTGATCGCAAGGCGTTTCTAAATGGCTGAGGAAAGAGTGTGGAGTGAGCGCGAGTGGCGTAGTGGGTAGTGTGGATATTCTTACCATGTACAGAGCGACGTCCCTTGTGTTGACCGCTGGATGTGGAATTCCGAGTACTGCGAAGACGGTCAACATGCGTGAAGGGTTAAGGAGTGCCAGACTCCTTGCCTGAAAGGTCATTCCACAAGCTATGGCCCACAAGAACCTTCCCCTCAAGGAGACTGGCGACATATTGTTGAATGGCGCCAAACTGCCAGGCATTGGCTGCGCTCATAACAGAGTGAGGGAAGTGAACAAAGGGCAAAGAAGGTATTATCACCGACCCGGTGCAAGTTGCGCTGCCGTTATTCCTGTTGTCGACGTCCGGTAGTCGGTGACCTGGATCGGTTAGCGATGCATTGAGGAGGAGAAAAGAAAAAAGCCTCACCTGCATTGTTGGCATAACGTATTTGTCGAAGATAACCTTCCCTTTGTAGTCGACGACGACGACGCGCCTAAATAAGGTGCTGCTGTTAATGATGGCTTGAGTGGGTGATGGGGCTGAGCGTACGCGAGCATAGATGTTGTTCCGCCGGGGCCGACGCCGACATTGGAGCAGGACATGGAGACAAAACGGTCACTGGATGGAGGGGGGGCCATTGGAAGGAATTAAGGAGAATAGGCCGCGTACGAAAGGGAATTTATAGGAGACGGTCATAGTATATTATGGTGTACCTTTTGTATTGTCGAGATAATTTGGTCGGATGTCTTTGCAAGTTTGAGATCTCTGTGACAGGGTTGAGGCTTGCGGAGATTGTTTTGCCGTTACTTGGGCGGCGAAATTGACATCGCGCGAACGACATGTTCTGTCGTGCCACGAGCAGGCATTGGACTTGGAGGCCAGAGGGGGTACCGTAATTAGGGTACGAGGGCGTGGTCGCGGACGCTGGAAGTGTGCTGGATTATAGGTGCGGAAGGCCATTGACCTCCGGTGCAATCGCGCGTACAGAAGCGGGACAGTGTCGAACAGGGTAGGTCTGAGCAGGGACAGCGGTCGAGACATTGACTGGGCATGCAATTGCCCGGATTTTTGAGCGAGAAGATCGATTTTGGCAGGAAAATCTGGCGCAGGTGGCAAGAACACGTCAAGTGCAGATCAGATTGAACAACTGGGTTGGCAGCATGCAATTGAATCTCGATAACGGGAGGCATGGATCATGATGCAAGCGGTCACGCTCAAGGGTTTCAGTTCGACAAAAGGCCTGGAGTGAACTAGCTGGCGATGAGGCGTATGTTAGCGGGTTTCTAAGGGCACCTGGACGAGAGAAATTGACCCTGAAGTCTGAGGCCTGTGGGGCATAACACAAATTCGGGTGTGACTCAACGCACGTCGACGGTCGACGGTCGACGCGCAGAAGAACGAGTCGCAGATCCTCCGCTTTCTGACATCGAACCGGGGGAATACTTTGATCCCCTTGGCCTTAATTACAATCTGACATTACTCCCGATGCCTCAAATTGTACTTGGCCGGCTCCGCAGCCCTTGTGCCGCTTGTCATATTTTATTTTCTACGATCAATTCGACGTCTGCGCGACACTCGCTTCATTAGACTACACCAGTAGCGCTCCTCTCGCCCGTTGCGCTTGAAGATTCGCCGCGCTGGCGGCCGCAGTAGCCGACGGCGCCGTGGCTCGGCCGCCTCGCCCACCGCCTCTCGCATTAATCGCCAAGTCGCGTAGGCCCACCTGGATGTCCCCTCTACTCGTAAAATATCGTCAACGATATCCGTACGCCCCTCCTTCAACGCTAGCGTGGCCACACGGCGCCTAACGCGGCGATCCTCGGTTGCAGCGCCCCATTGTGACTTGAATGAGCGCACAGTGTTAAATGCAACCGTGCCGCAACGCTTAGCGTACTTCAGTGGAGCCAAGAGGAGGAACAAGGTCGTCGATGTGGGTCGGAAGGCAGGGTGCAGCTTAACTAGGGAGACCATCGTTCGACGCGTCTCGTACAGTTGCCGTAAGCCTCGGTGCGGGAAACCGAAGGCAATGTGTAGGTGGATGATGTCCAGGCACGTCCTAGCCCATGATGTAGATATTCGAGGAGGTAAATGGGTGAAGTAAGCCTTCGTGAAGGATAGTGCCTTGTCGCATTCCTTGAGCTGGAGCATGATCGATACGACGGAGTAAACGGCCCTCGGGGACGTTTGAGACAGATCATGCGGTATGGCAGTCGGGCGGTTATTCATCAGGGTACGGTAAC
This sequence comes from Asterophora lycoperdoides, assembly GCA_018850815.1. Classification (NCBI taxonomy): domain Eukaryota; kingdom Fungi; phylum Basidiomycota; class Agaricomycetes; order Agaricales; family Lyophyllaceae; genus Asterophora; species Asterophora lycoperdoides. The sequence goes on from JABCKJ010000240.1 coordinate 6,919, forward strand.
GGGTCAAGTATACTTCTCGTGATTCAGAAGTTGATGGGGAAGTGTCACGAGAGGATGTGTCTTCAGTCGTCTCTGATGATGCCTGAGCTCTCGTACGACGCTGACGTGTGGTGCCACGCTTCAAAGAGCGGAAGAATTCCAGCCAAATCGAAAGCGGAAGCGCATTGGTGACCTTGTAGCGTCTCTTCTGACCCTTTGCTAGGACGTTGGTTCGGGGCATTGTCGTCATGATCTCGTTCCATGCCTTGTCCCACCAGCCGGACTGTATAAGCCACCTTACCCTAAGCTTCCACGTTTCAAGATTCCCTGGTATGGTTTCCCTACGCATGGATGACAGGAGCCAAGGAACAGTCCCATACGACCCCGAGCGCAAAGCAAGGAATATGAGGAGGTTATATGAACGCGTCGACCGAAGGCCGGGATGAAGATCATGATAGTCCAGTAACGCCGGCAGAGCTGGGACGGGATCGTGAGAGGATATCAGGCGAAGAAGATTCTGGTATAGTGACGGTGCCGTTTGGGCTATGGGAACGAGTGTGGTGGGGATGCGTGGGTCGTGAACACCGACCGGAGTGCCAGGTACTGACGCGTCATCCCAGTACCAGGGACGTTCTGAACGACTGGAGTAGTGTTCGGGGGTGTTGGGCAGGTCTGAATCGGAGCGCGTAGGATCATGTGGCCGTCCCAGGTCAGAGTCGCGAACGTCCTCGGGATTAAAATACACAACAGACGACGGACGATTATGCCTTGAATGGCGTGGCGAGTAGGATAGGGATGATGAGGGTTGAGCCTTTTTCCTTTCTACAGAAGCATGGAATAATAATTCGTGTCTTTTGGGTGGGCCCTGCACCACAGTAATCTCCGGGGGAGTTCGAAGAGGCCTGGTAGGGTGTAGGTTCATAAGGGTGAGAGAGACGGGGAAGGACTTGACGCACTTGTTGCGCTTGGAGGCAGCTTGAATGCCTAATTTGGAGACCTTGTCATGCGTGGCAGTGGTATGGGGAGGCCGGGATGACAGCGGCGACGAAGAGGCGCTTCTGACCCAAGCACGACCAGCAGCAGCCTGGAGTATTGAGCTGAAGGACAGGGTGCTGGCATGCGACGCCGAGGTGCTGGGAAGAAGGCGGAGAGCACGATGGTGCATGCATGTGGGGATGACCAGCGACGACACCAAAGTTCTAATTTTTTGTTGGCACATCACAACCAAACAACGTTCCGAATCTGCGCGCGCGACCTGAGCACATATGTTACTGTATGTATGTCTTTCGGCGGCATTCGATGGACGCCTGGTCCCTCTCGTAAAATCATGGCGTAACGATCGATGCATACATAGCAACCCGTGGATGTCATAAAGGAAATATACCGCCCAAAAATCCTTCCGAACCTCTAAAATTCATCCATCCGATGTTGTACCGTCCGCCCTACCAACCACCCAACTTTCGATACCCAAAGATCCCGCACGCCCCGCATGACGCTCACACCCTCAAACTCCTTCCCGTCGGCCATCTCGTCGAGGTCACGTTCCCAGCTCCGCACAGTTTCGCTACCAAACATCCCTCCCTGACTGTTGACGACATTGTCGACCTTCAGTACCCACGCCTTCCACTCTTCGGATAGACGAGGAAGCAGGAGTGGTCCCAGCTGATTTTGCGTCAGCTGCGGTTGGGAAATGATGTGATTGGTGATAACTGAAAGGAAAAGGAATGTTTCCGAGGGATGAGATTTATCTTTGTGCAACGATTGAAGTGTAGTCGAGTGAGAAGTTGAGGCAGATTGTGTTGGAGGAGGAACTGAAGAGAAATAAGGGAGATATGATAGGCAGGCGGCCACGAATTCAGTGACGTGCGGTCCAAGGCGAGAGATGATGTAGGTATCGCGCATGCCACCGTTCATATTGCTGTGGTTGGCTTGCCCGAAGGCCGGGGATTTGCCGAACCCAAAAGACGTTGAGTGACCCGGTTGGCCAAGTGTGGGGAGAGTGGAGTAGGGGTACGCATCTCGTAGCTTCTTAGCCGATTGAGCAAGGACTTGGGTAGCAGTGTCGAGAGTTGGACGGGGTATCAAGGGAAGGATGGTCGATTTCAAGGAGGGCTGGGAATTCAGTAGGGACGTTAGAAGGGGTAAGAGGGATTGTGACGGGAGGCTCGCTAGGCGATGGCTCAGTACTTGAAGTAATAATCGAGGCAAGGAACTCACCTAGCAAGACTCCAACATCGACATCTTGGTCGTCAGCACTATTAGGAGCTTTGTTCTCCTTCAGATTTGAGCCTTTGGGAGACGCATCGGACTGAGGTGCCACCCGAGCCCTCTTCGGCGCCGCACGCTTAGGTCGTTCTGGAGTCGGACTGCGGTCCATGGAAGCGTCGCGAAGCCCTGTGTGCCTACTGTTCTCGTCATCGTCCTCGGCATCGTGCCGTCTCTTTTGTGTACGGTTAGATGAGTAGTGATTGACAGAGGAGGCCAATTGTTGGAAGGCTGCAGGATTGGTGTGACCTGGGGTGATTGCGGGCTGCCAACCTGCGGAAGCCATGGAGGAAGAGGATGCTAGGCCGAAACCAAAGCCAAAGGGGGACGGGGCATGGGAGACGGGGCGGGGTTGGAAGTCGATGGGGTGCTGAAGTACGTTGGCCATGAAAGAGATGAGACAGGGCGCGCGGCACGCCAACCCGTTCCCATTCTTTTGCAGGCCCGTGACAAATAGCACCCATCACGCGTGACAACCGGCCCTAAGCAACGCCCTTCAAATTTTTCGCCGCGCTTGGTCCTCCACCTCCATCTCTTCCTTCTTCCAGGTGTGTATTTTTCGTTGCTGCGCGGTGAAGAGACAAATGAATCGCTACATCGAAGCCTAAGGGCTGATGAACGTCATTCATATACCCAAATTTCTGAGCGCATCCCACCCACACCGTGTTCATTTGCTCATCTTCATTCTTTCAGCAGAGCCCTCCTTCGATCCTTCGAATTTCCACATCACATGTGAGTATCCTTCCTTCTCTCTTTGAATGATGCACACAATAGAAGTCAAGCCCTGATCTTGTCCAAAGGACAAGCGTTGATGATTTTCCATGCTAATACTGACCCTTCTCGACGTTCCATTGTCAATAACCTTGTGCTTACTGTTTTCCTTTTCAGTTGCCTTGTCAAATTCCTGGACCGTCGTAGTATCTCCACAAACGTCTTCATGTAAATAATAACTGCTTTGAAAATTTGATGCTTGATATATAGATCGCTCCTTAGTCCACCTGTCTGTCTTTATATTCCAACGTCCATGTAAGGTATATAGGCATAGGATAGGCATAGGCCCTTTCTTTCAGTATTGCCACACCAGGTTTGTTACCCACATTGCAGCAACCCCCACCATAAGTTTCGTCTTGACCCCATAACCCTCATTCTCGCCCGACCATATCCGAAATCCAGGTGTTCGTGTAGGTGTCGAGCCGTCCACAAGACGATCGACCCAGCGACGTGACCTAACTGGGGTGTCAGGCTCTGGTGGGAGCGATCCGTCCTGTGTATCCACCTTGGGCGAAATGAGGGGGATGGCCACGGGTGCATCTTCGTTCGATCGTGCAAAGTCCAGGCCGCGACGACCTGATGACGCTCCGGCGGCGCTAGCAGGGGTCACGGTGTTCGGTAGCGGTAACGATGCCTTGGCTGCACTTCCGCAGATCCAGCGCGTGATGGCTGTTGTCGCGTGTGCCATTTGGTCTGACACATAGATGAACATGATGGTCGTGAAAATGAAGTTTATGGGGCGCCATTGGGTGCCTGGAAGAACAAGCAGGATGCCTCTGGTGTCGCCGGCCAACCAGAAATGGTATTGGATGATGAACGTCTCGAGCGAACACCGCCCGATGAAGGCAAATGCCGACGACGACGCAGAGCGCAGAATGACGTTTGCATTTCGAAGGACGACGAAGCCGAGGACGGGGATGAAGGAGATGTATGGGTGCCAGTGGTTGTAGGTAAATTTCGACTCCTGGAGAAGTTCGAAGGCAAAAAACCAAACGAGACAGAGGGCTGAAGCACCGATGGCGACTCTGGTGGCCAGCTGCCAGTGGGCGTGCTCTGTCAAGCGGTATTCGCGGATTTTGATGACGCTAATCGCGGCTAGCATGCCTACGTAGACGATCCAAAGATCAAGCGTAGCCCGGAAGGTCCACTCGCGGGCCGACCAATGAATGCCACATATGCGAGCGAGGAATGCGAAGATTGTATCTAGGAGCCACTCTTCCCTGAAGAACACCGTGACAATAATAGCGGAGATCAGTATTTTGCCGAGGAGGAATGTTGCGCGGTCGTTGAAACGTGCACCGACAAATATGGTGCCGTAGATGATGAGGAACCACATTGAGACCAGAGGTGAGAAGTAGTATGAGATGTAGTCCGTGTTCATCGTGTAGGCCAGTACGAGCGTTAGAAGATTGAGTCGGACCATGACCTGATGAGTTTGCTTAGTTTGTGCCAGGTTTAGTTAGAGCATAAGGAATGTACCTGCGCAATACGAAGGAATCCAAAATCCGCCTTTTTAAGATAGTATGTCGTGTGACCGTAGCCAGTCATGAACAGATATGACGCTACAAGAACTCGAATTGGATTATAGATCCCTGATATCTTTGAAGCTCCAAAATAGTGGTAGATGAGGATAGCGACTGTGAGCAAAACGGATGTTACGACAAGATCGTGTGGAGGGGGTGTGAATATACGCACGCTGCATCCAGCCTTTCCATTCGTCTGTCTGTTCTCTATTCAAAAATCCCAAATCCTTGTCGCTGCGTCTGATGGTCGCTAGACCGACACCGAGCGCCGCGACGCAAAGAAGGCCGAATGACCAGTGATTGAACGACTTCTGCTCTTTTAACCACAACCCAGTGCGATCCGCGAGGAAAATCAGGGCAATGCCAACGCTGAATATGAGGGGTGGCCCCTGGTTGGCCCACGAAAAGTGATAACTATGACCTGTAACGACGCGTTAGCGTTAACAAATCCTCGCAGATTGGACATACCTGGTCTGTAGGAGACCAGGAACATTAAGGGTCCCCAGAGAAGCGCAGTAACTAGAATTACGAGTTGCAACAGCGAGGGCCAAGGATAGGTACTGCAGCACGTTTTATCCAAGGGAAACCTTTTCGGCATTTCATCGTTACACCGTAGGTTAAGGAGTATGCTGGCTTGTATTTTGACGAGCGATTCAGAGAAGTGAAGGCCATCCTCTGTTTGAGATGGATGAAGCATGTGGTTGAAGACCAAAGGCAATGAAACCGGAAGGCTAGGTGTGCTCGACAGCAACCCAAGTTTCGTAGAAGGATTGATGCGATGGAATAAATCAGAGTTCATTGCATCGATATCAGAGGACCGCATTGACAGAGCGCGGTCCTTCGACAGTTTCGATGTGACGACCTGCTCAACAGGGAGTAACACGACCTCGTCTGCGGGCTGGACAGGGCTCTTCACAACCTCATCTAAAATGTGCTCCATATTGGCCTCCCATGTAGGCAAACCACCAGAGGTATTGGCATACCGAAGGTACCATAATCCAGACCCCAGAACCAGGAGAGATGGTCGGTGGGCTGTGTCTCGGGCTGAGCGCAAAACGTCGAGCGTGTGAGTGCTGTTGAGAAATGGATCCCAGAAAAACGATACGGTGCTTCCATTTGTTACATGGAGGACGTGATCGGAATGTTTTTCTCCATCATTCGAAGGCGCAGTAGGTAATTTTGGGTCCAAGAGGTGGCCCAGTTGGAAGAAAAGTGTTCGTGTAACAGAGTCGCCGATAAATACCACCGGTTTGGAACCAAGACAATTAGTTGCCTGCGCTGGCTTGTACGAGTAGAGCATGCAGCCTGTATGACAGGTCTAGCGGATAACACCGTGAGCGGAAATTGTTTGTCACGTACCATTGGGTTGCCAATTCTGCAGCCCGTCGTCTAACCAGCTTCCTCTGCCGAGCAGCGCCGCACAACGCGTAGGATCCGACCAATCTAGCAACCGAATCGTCAGCTTTAGAACTGCCGGAACCAAAGTTGACGAACCCAGGATGACATAGCGCGACAGACCAGCGAAGACACTAAGAGCAGTTATGAGAATGCCCAGGAAGTGGGGCCACATGGGATTGAGGGAGAAAGATAAGGCCCCCATCTTCCTAGTTCTTCGAGGGTCGTTCCCTCCTGTTCAAGCGCGTTAAGGTCTTGTTTAAGGTCGTGCATAAAGTACGTCGCGTGTGATTCGGTGCCTGTTACGTAACAGGCAATGTCATGCATGAGCACCAAAGCGTGGGGCACCAAAGGCATTTGCAGTGGTATGTATTTCTGTGACCACGAAAATGTCCAGTAGCATAGATAAGTAGTCCACATCTATCGTCCCGCCGAATGTCTTTCCAATATCCAGTGTATGAACTCACGATCCAACCGTTGTCAATCCTAAAATAATCAGGTGAAGCAAGGCTCAAGTGATAGGGAAAGAGACAGCACCTGTTCTGTGGAAGGTGTTGGCCAACTTTCATAAGTACAAATGGAAGGACGCACCCTTTGCAGTGGTTGTTGGCCGCCGTCGGGAAACAGGAAAGATAGCGGCATCCAGAGCATGCTAGACGTAACCAGTCAGAGGACAGTGTTAAGGAAGCACAGCTGAGTATAGTGGAGAACGATCATACCTGCGTACGGGTCAGAAGTGTAGAAGTTTCTTGTCAAGACGACAAAAAGAATGATCGCTATAGGCAATGCAATGATACGGAAAGCCCACATGATGCCCTTGTGCCGTTTTGTGACGCTGATCACAGGATAGAATGTGGTTCCAACGAGAAGGCCCATGAGGAAACCTCCCAAGTGTGCTTTGGAGTCACTCATCTCAGTCCTTACCGTGAGGAGATAATGTCAAGTTCCACTGACCAAAGTTATCGACATCTAACGTTTAATGATAGACTGTAAGGTATCGGCGGGGTTTGTCGATAGGGATATACTTACAAGGAATGTATCCAACTGCGACTCCGATTGCCAACTCGATTGTCATGTACACAAGCTGAGGACAGGACATCAGTTATGATTTTGTTCCCCGATGGATTGGATTGCTACCTTCCGTACAGGTCGGTATTGATATTTCCAATGCGCAAAGAGGTCCACCCAAGTAACCTGGCAGGTGCAAGCGTTAGTCAAGTCAAGCCACATACGGCGGAAGTACCCCACCGCCACAGTGCCAAAGATAGCACCACTTGCGCCAACGGAGGGTAAGCCCACGAGAGCAAAATTGCCTCCCAGGACATTCCTGCACATGAAAGTGAGCTATGTGAAGCAGAGGAATTTCATAGAAATGGTGAACCCGAAGATCCCTGCCGCGAAATAGGTTATCAAGAAGCCCATGGAGCCCATCTCTCTTTCAATCTGCAATAAGTATTATTAGCCTTAAACGGGAGTGAAAACAGGAAAGTGATAGAAACCTGGGCTGACAGAGTGAGCTGAGCTAGCATGTTCAAAAGAATATGGACAAAGCCCGCATGTAGGAAGATCGGCACAATAAACCTGCGTAGATAGAGATAAGCTTGACATGTGGGATACCCCCAATGGAGAGGCGACACTGACCTAAACCATTGGTCAGGGTCCTTTCCGTGGAAACCTATGGGTGATGTAGGTAAGAAGACCAGAAAAACTGTGTTGTGTACTTACCACCAAAGCCACAGATGGTTTCCAGTGAACATATCTCGGTGGGCGGATTCGCAGTGTTCGAGAGACCTAAATGTGTGAACGATTAGAACGAGGCAGGGCGTTGTGATATCTCAGAGTCTGACATCCAAAATTGGCTGAGGGGGGCACCGCTTCAACTAGCTTCATACACGGGGGGAATCGCGCACCGAGGTTTATGAGGGCGCTGGTGGATGGTCCAAGCATAGGATTTACAACCGGCTTCCAGGGCGTGAGCACAGATGATTTCAAGGGAGAAAGAAGGAGAAAAAAACACCTTCATGGAAACTGGCGTACCCTGCGCACGAGAATTCACAATCAGCTCCCAGACGAAGACGCCCGTCATAACAGCGGTCAAAGTCCACACTGAATTGGCTGTAAGATTGTATCGGGGATTGTACACGCGAAAAAAGCTCACCAACAAAGGGGTATTTCTGCCGCCCTATTCCACGTTTCTTGTCCTCTATCCGTTGATCTAAAGGGTACTGGGCTTGCAAAATGAAGGCAGCGAATGCAGACTTCTTCTCATTGGGGCCAGAACGGTCGATGGTTGGAGGTTCCGCATATTCTTCGGTGTCGCGCGTAAATACAACCATAGCAATGCACAAAAGTTGGTCGCACGTAAGTGTCTGACGTACCTAGATCCTGGTAGTTCCTTGAATGGGCAACATTTGCAGCGTCGTGCAAAAGAGACGCGGTCTGCGAAGCATCGAATTGTTTGCTGGATGAAGACGGAAGATAATTGTAGGAGTCTTTGCCTCCGGACGGTGACGGCGCTAGTGTTTCTTCGCTCGGTTCACGAAAGAATGGGGGTCTAGTGGATGAATCAAAGTGACCAGACTGCCTTGGAGTAGTAGAATACAAGTCTGGTTGAGGAGGCGAAGTCAACGTGCTACCGTGCTCACGGTCGTCATCGTTAAAATAGCCGGGTGCGGGCTTTGTCTTCTCGTCATGTTGGTTGGGCAAGATCATCCTGAGATCTGTGCGAGACGGCTATAGCAGCGACTGGAATGAGAAGAAGAACGAGCGAGTGGTTGTTAAGAGTGAACGTGGCCTGAACGCGCAGCTGGGTAACCTGTGGCTCTCGCTCCAATCTGTTACATACTTGGCCGCGCACGGCCTTGCGCACGCCGCCTGGCGCCAAGCACCTGGCCACGACCCCCCCAAACAAAAGTGATTCGACGTCATTATACATACAGATTGGTTGCACGATAACAAGTAGGCAAGTAGATCTAGGGAATGCAGTGCAGATATTGTCATAGACGGTCCACTGGGGTCTCTCCACCAACACTATGTCTCCCTTTTCTCCCAGACGGCTTCCTCGTCAATGGCGTAACGTGGGTGTTGATCCGCATGCTGGACGCTTCGTCGCGACCACGACTGGGGTCGTCGGACGTATATCCAGGAAGGTGCTCCTCCTCCTCCTCTTCTAGATTTATTGTTCTTGCCCAGCGAGCTGCCGACCTGACCCCGTCTACCCATTGTAGTGCACCCACACCAACTTCTCTCAACTTCCGGTTCCGTGATCTCCAGAAAACACCGCGACCACTGGGCGCAGGTGTGGCGTTTCGGTACTCTCGTTTTTCGTCTTCAGACAGAGGAAGCTTGCGCGGAAGAGCAGAGAGCATGCGAGGATCTGATGGGAAGAGAAGTGGAAGCATGTAGCGCGAATCAAGCAGCTCTCCGAGTGCAGGTGGTGGCTTCATCGGTTCCCATAAGAGAGTTTCCTGTGGGGTCCCAAATAGAATGTCGATGTTGTGATGGCCAGAATTATCCGATGAGTTTGTAGAAATCGAAGGCGTTTGGCCTTCCTGGCCATTAGATACTTCATTAACATAGGATGAAATACTTCCTTCTCGGTCTCGGTCCCCCATCTGCGGAGTGGGTGTGAGATAATCGTGAATAATATCTAGAGAGAGCAGTTACCTCTTTGCGCAGAGCCTCCACACCAAGTTTAACCCGATGTCTTTCCCAGTCTTTTTGGAGTTGGGTAAGATATTGGATGCATTCTTCAGTCATCCTTCCTTCGTTGACCTCGTACTTGTAATCGCGGACGGCGCGTCGCATCTGTTGCAGCATTGGCCGCCTTGTAGGGAAAGGACTGTAGCATATCTCCTACCTGCAAAGGATTCATGCCTTTCATCATCTGAATAGTTGCTACGAGGTCGGGAAACTCGGATATCGAAGAAAGGCTCTATAATTGGATGCGGTTCCAAGTCTGAATCAAGACAGCGCGTAACTGAACGTACCTGTAACCAGCTCAACAAATCTCGTGCTGGATTAAAATGCGCTTGGACGCCAGGGGGCAAGCCCATTTCTTCGATCCACTCCTCAAGCACGGCCAGGTTCATTCCGATCTGTATCGCTCGTGATCTGAAGAAACGCATGTTCGGGTCAAGTCATCGAACTTCAAAAAGGGCCAATCACCTGCAAATATATTTCTTGCGTGTAATGATACGATTGAAGATTTCGCCTGTTCAAGAGAAGTTGACATTTGATACCTTGCGAAAAATTTGCGCCGTACATGAAGTCCAGTACATCACTTGAGACCACAGTTGGGTCGTTATAGCTGGGTTTATGTCGCCCAGCGTTAATAGCGAATGGAGGGCAGTTAAAAACGTCGTCAGATCTGAGGGGGAAGGTGGCGGTGGCGATTCAGGGAACAGGGACGCAAGTGGCGTGCCGGAAGGACCGCGTCCTCTCGCAAAGCTTTGTCGCAACGACGAGAAGCCCCTTGAAGTCGATGATGGGATAGTTCCTTGACTCTGTGATGGGGACAATGGTCGCTTCGGACTTGGAGGTGAAGATGGTGCCCGTGCACGGGAGAGCACGTTGTTCGCCGAAACTGAGCTTGTGGGGACCTTTTTCTTTCCAGAGAAAGGGCGCAAGAACGACCACTCGGACTCGAATTGGACGGTGTCGAATTCTGATCCATGTGGGGAAAAATCGAGAAGAGCGACATCGAAAAGTTGATCAATTCGACGTTCCGCGAATCGGATAATAAATACTACACAAGTTGGATTGAGCCGTTGATGCTAGTAATGAGGATAAAGGATTTTACCAAAAACGGAGTTGATCACTTCTTCTATGAGTTCAAATGAACCCAGCATTTCGCAAGCCTCGTTTATTGAGTTGTCGCATTGCAGGAGGTGAAGCCATGTCGTAGTATTGTATAACCAGAATACAAGGCAAGTGATATCGTCCGCACGCCCCTGTCAAATTGATCAATTTGGTTTGCCAGAAGGAAGGCTAGATTCTGGAATCGTACGAAGAAAGTTTCCTCGATGGCATCAGTAGCCCCTATGATTAAATCTTCGAGCCACATATGGTCACAAGTTAGGCAGGCGAACCTTGCCAATAGGTACAGCGTATTTGCCGGGGTCGAATTTCGTATGGCGGGTTGAAAGTTGGTTATGAGAGAATCGAAGATAAGTGGCAGCGCAGGCGGTGAAAAGACCAGCATGGAAGAATAGTCTAGGGGTGGCGTCTACGCCGTGGGTCAGTGATCGCCATAGCAGAAGGGTGCTCCACTGACATAGACGCTCTCGTTCTCGTCCTCATCCTCCGATTCGGAGTCATTATCCGATTCAGGACCCCACCACGATGGATTAATAGCCAGGAGCTGGCCAATTCCATGTCGCACCTCCTTCTGCCGCGCTTTCCGTTTCTGCCGCTGTTCAGATGTTCTTCGCTTCTCCTCCATCCTACCACCCGTCCATCCTTCACCTCGCATAGCCTCTTCCAGCAGCAACGCCACATCGTCCCGTCCTGGCAGTATGGAATGAGCCGTGACGACGTCGAGGGGTGTCAATCGGCGACGCGTAACCGCAAATGGAGAGCAACCATGGGTCATTAAATGGGATACCAGGGTAGGCGGTGACAACAACGCCGCGTGATGCAGAGGCGTCCAACCATCTGAGCGCAACAAGATCAAGACACGCCCCCCGGAGACTGTGGAATGGTACATACCTTTGTCTGCCTGCAGGTCCGCGCCTTGTGCAATCAACAATCTGACGCACTCCTCTCTCTCTACGTCGCGGTCCGACTCCGCGCCGAATCCGTGGATCGTGAGACTGATGAGCCCAAGGCCATCCTCATCGCGCATGCCCAAGTCGACATGAACTTGTGCTTGGGGATCGGATAGAAGATATTGGAGAATGACGAGCTCGCCAAAGACGCATGCACGAGTCAGGCAGTGCGCAACGAGTTCGGCCCTCTGGGTGGGGGCGAGTCCTGAGTGAGACGAAAGGAGCGAGGCGATATGGGTCAGAGAAGGGTATAAGGGATGAAGATCTGGCTCTGGAGAAAGGTCCAGCTGATGAAGAGAGGTCGAAGCCATCGCATCCGCGAACCTATCTATGTGGGCACCTGTAGGATTGCGGGGATATACGTGTATATGCGAAAACCGTCAAGGGTTGCCGGGGAATACGAGCCTGCACTGGATTCAGACGACAAGACGACTGTCGAGACGCGTTCCTGGGTTACAAGTAGTAGAGTTGCAAGGAAGGCTGGTTGGACAGGTGACAGATCGAAGATGGGTGGGCTAAAGAAACCTATAGAAACATGTAACCACGGTTGAAGTGCAGGTTGTTCGTTAGACTGGCAGTGCTTAACTACCAACGTGAATGATATCGGAGACTTCCTTGGGATCGTGACGCGCTTACATACGAACAAACTTTCTACCTACCACCTCCATGCCGCATCCTCACAAACGCCAAAAGCTCTCCCAGGAGCCTGCCGACCACGACGTCGACGTTGAATCTCAGGCGGAGTCCCAGTCGGATGCTTCGGACTACGAGTTTGGTTCCGATGCTTTCTCAGGAGACGATAATGTCACTTCGGACGAAACAATCCTGAAGCCGCAAAAATCGAAACAGACTTCGAAACGCAAAATCCGGGCGACTGGAACCTCTACTTTTGGAGCGACGCTCCAATCGCTACTGAGCACCGATGCACCGTCGGCGCTGCCCTTGTCTCTAAAGCCATCCATTGCACGGAGAAAGAACGACGAGAAGCTCGAAAATAAGGCAAAAAAGGTCCTTCAGGTAGAAAAGAAGGAGAAAGAGGACAAAGGTCGTATAAAAGACGTTATTGGTGGCTGGGGCGGTGAGGGAGAGAGGGCGCTACGGAAGGTAGCGCAACGAGGAGGTCCGTTCTTGTCTATCTTTCTTTCCAACAACCAACGAGCCAACGTCTTCGAAAGTTGTGAAGCTGTTCAATGCAATACAGCAATCCCAAGCATCTGCTACTGCCGCTGCTGCAGAAAAAAAAGCCGCGAGAGGATCGGGGAAACCGACGCTGCCTGCACCTGTCATAAACAGCAAAACGCCTGGGAAGAAGGGCAAGGAAAAGGACAACATCATCGGGCGGGGGAAAGAGAGTGCGTCGTGCCTCATTACATCCTCGATCTTACTTGCTAATCATTCTCCAGGCGCTGTAGATAAAGATGACTTTTTCGACATGATTCGGTCCGGTGGTATCGTATCCAAAGCTTAAAAAGCTCACCACTCCACGGCGATCCATATCCAATATGAATAGAAAATTCTCCATCGTCCTCGTTTCAGTATGGTGCAATATTGCGCTTGACTTGGATGCAGCAACAGACTAGAAAATACCGCAGCAAGTACACTTTTACCCATTACTATGGCCGGTATTACTCATCCACAAGGCGTTCAAGATATGCCGGTGCCTTGTCAGATTTGTGTTCAGGAGCACTATCTAAGTTCTAGACGTAAGCACGCCATCCCGCACCTCAATTATGTACTCTAATCACTAAGCTTCATAAGTGTACCGAGTCTCAACCTCACACATCTCTCACCTCGTCAGCGTGTAGTTCGAGCCTCAGCGCCAGCTCAACACGATGGTGAATATTCGCCAGCTTGTGTTCTCTGTCCTTGGGTGGCAGCTTCCACTGCAAGTCGTTGACCGCCCGGCTCAGTCACATGACACGAAGAGCATTGCCATCATCGGTGCAGGCAGCGCTGGGCTAGCGGCGCTGAAGACCCTCCTTGACCTCCCAGAGTCAACGAGATCAACGTTGAACATCGTCTTGTTCGAGCAGCGGCGCGATCTGGGTGGTGTATGGTGAGCTTCATTTGCAACCTTTGGCGTTTGGAACCTGTTATGAATGCATCGACTGCTCAGGTTACCTGATCCAAACCCCCCTCTTCCGCCAGACATCCCCGAAACACCATTGTACCCTCTCCTCCACACAAACACTCCAGTCCCATCCATGTCCTACCCAGGCTTCCCCTTCCCAAAGGGAACCGCCCTCTACCCCACGCACCATCACTTACAAGCCTATCATGCGCAATACGCTGCCCACTTCCATCTTACTTCTCACATCCGCTTCAACCACACCATTCTCAAGGTCGCGTGGGTCGGGAACCCGCAAACGGGGCATTGGGATATTGACTACCACGACTCGAGTCGTAATGTCGCGCAGCAACAGCGGTTTGATCACGTAATCGTGGCGACGGGGAATAATCACCTACCAAGGATCCCGAGTTGGGCTGGACAGGAGGAGTGGTTAAAGAACAGTCCGAAGGACGGCCCGAAACGAGAGCTTTTGCATAGCGTGTGGTACCGCGGGCCGGAGCGGTATACCGGCCTGAATGTGCTGGTAGTTGGCATTGGATCGAGCGGTCGGGACATCGCAGCACAGACAGTGCCTTATGCAAATGCAGTACGTACTTGTTCAATCTCGCCTTGCAGCAGCGAACATCAACTGACGCTGTATCCAGACCTATGTATCTCTGCGGCATGACCCCAATCCCTTCATCGGGCCCGTGCCCGAAGGTGCGCACCGTAAACCCGATATCTCGCATTTCTCGGCAGAAGGCGTGGTCCTCCGAGATGGGACAACGCTGAATGTGGACGTGGTGTACCTTGCCACAGGATATGAAATTCGCAAGCCTTTCCTTGACGCCGGCGGGGTCCTCGTTACCGACCGCAGCTCCTCGCCTCCGGAGCCCGGAAGGCTCACCACGAACACGCGTTACATAACTCCCCTGCACCGACATATCTTTTCCCTTGCGCCTACCTACCCGACCAACGCGCTCGCGTTTATCGGGCTCCCGAGCTCCATCCCGAACTGCCCCTCCGATATCGCGCAGAGCATCTTTGCCGTGCACGCTATCCTGGATGGTGGCTTGCTGCCACCCAGGGTGGAGCTGCTTGCGGAGCTGAAGGCCCGGGAGGAAGCATTAGTGAAGGCAGGTTATGACCCGCAGACACAGGGGCATAGGTTGCTTGTGAATACAAGCAGCGATTATCAGGACGAGCTGGTGGCATTTGTAAAACAGAAGGTTTGGTCGTTTTGCGTCCGCTGGAGTGTTGTGTACTAAAAGCATACTTCTCAGGGAGCGATCCCAGACGATGGCAAAAATTTTGTGGAGGAATGGAGGAGGGACATCTATAACTACCCCTACCTTCGGCAGGGATGGAAACGGATAGAGAGCCTCGGGACAGAGAGGGAGTGGCTAGAGGGCGTAGAGACGGAGGAGCAGTGGTCTAGGCTCATGCAGCGCGTTAATGCGTGGCAGGAGGAGTGGGAGACGCGCAACGATATTCCATTCAGACCAGACTGGGATCTTATTGGATAGATAACATAGTGATATTGTCAGCTGGTCTAAGCCTCGTTGAGGCTACGTTCAGGGAGTCCCTCGAGAGTGTATGGAGTTTATATCGAAATTAGGTAGGCGCAGGGTGAGTCATATGAAGAGGACCAACTTATGCGCTTAACGCATGTTGGGGTCTCGCCTGGTCTCGCTCGCGATTGCGACTTGTCCGCATGTTCGTGGTTGGTGGCAACCTGTGGGTGGGTTGTCGCGTTTGGGCGTAAAGCCGTTGTGTTCCTTCCTCCCTACTTCTACTTACACGGCCAGTCCTAGACTGAGTATAGCGTCACAAAGATGACCTGAGTTTGATATGAAATTTGTGAGAATTCATCAAGACATGACAGCACCACGTGGGCCCATCAAAAAACCCACCCTAAACCAAGGGCCAACATTCCCATAAATTCGCGATATCTTTTGTCAGCACATCTAATGGTCAGTTTTATCGAGTTTCTTATCTCACTCTGCGCCTAATGCCTATTTTCTTCTTCTTAGGCCCCAAAACAGGCCATTCGGAAGGAAGAATGGGACCGTCGGCTTCACGAAGTGCAGGTCACCAAGGAGTGAGTGTTTTGGTTTCGTTTCGGGGTTTTCAACGATGAACCACAATTGGGAATCTCTCTGAACCACATGAACGAGAAAGATCAATTGCATGTATTATCTGAGCCATTTCGGGTTTCCAACGCATTGTTGTGAATCTGTACTTATTGATGCTTTGCGTTTGCAGTGACCTGAACCGCCTGATCATGGACTACCTTGTGATCGAGGGCTACAAGTCTGCGGCGGAAGAGTTTAGCCAGGAGGCTGCTATCGCGCCGGCGGTGGACTTTGAAAGCATTGAGAGCAGGATGAAGATCCGGGAAGCGCTCCAGCGAGGCGATATTGAGGACGCCATTATGCGGGTGAACGACCTGAACCCCGAGGTAAGCGTTGTTGTGCCGTGGATTTTGCGACAAGCGTCAAAGGATTATAATGTTTCATGCACCACTCATACGCCTTTGGGGCGCGTGATGAGACTTGTAAACACCAAAACTTCAGTCTTCAATATGATACGACGCTTGTGTTCTGTGTTGTGATGTCTGGTACTGATTGAATTGCGTTTGCTAGATATTAGATACAAATGCAGGACTCTACTTCCATTTACAACAGCAGAAACTGATTGAGTACATACGGCAAGGACGGATAGAAGACGCGCTGGAGTTTGCACAGTCCGAGCTTGCGGCGCGGGGGGAAGAGAGCCCCGAGTTTCTATCGGAGCTGGAACGGACGATGGCGCTGCTTGCATTTGAGAGCAGTGGGTCTGCGCCTGCGGGGATAGCGGAGCTGCTGTCGCCTGGGCAGCGGATGAAGACGGCGGGGGAGGTGAACGGGGCGATCCTGGAGAGCCTTGGACAGGGGAGAGAGGTGAAGCTGGTGGGGCTGCTGAAGCTGCTGGGATGGGGCGAGCAGCTGCTGGGGGACGAGGTGGATTTTCCGCGGATGGGCAGCGTGTAAACGAGTGTAGCAATAAAATAAATGATGAGTTAGTCAGCAACGTCTGGATGCGATTCGTGCGCGATGGCACCTGCGTCTGACCATGTCCGAGGTTGCACGCGCCCGCCAACGGGTCCTGCGGGTCACCAACCCCAATCTCGACGACTCTGACAGCGACGACGACAGCGTCCGCGATCACGACCTCGTCCTCGACGCTGCCCACGACCTCGACGCTGCCCTCGACGCTGTCCACGACGTTCCCCACGACGTCCCCAACCACGATAACTCCCCCAGCCACATCCACTCCTCCCGCAAGGGAAAGCTCATCCATACCCTCAAGAGCCCCTTCTACCGCCCACACCACAGGCAGCCCCCAGACGTGCCCCCAAAGCGCCCTCGCATCGTGTGTTCACACTGTTTTCATGCCACACTGCCATCTGCTCACACCCCACAGTCCCCCACCCTCCCCGCTGCAGAATCCCACAACAGCTTCAGCTCAGCCAGCCCAGGCTCTGGCAAGGTCCTCATTGTAGTCACCACCGACTCCGACTGGTATGTCACCGTAGACATCAGCGGCGCCCCCAATGCCGCCTATGTACGCGAGTGTATCTTCAACAAGGTCCGTCCATCGCATCTGCCCATCTCCACCCTCTCATCTTTCTTTCAGCTCAATATCCAAGACGATGATCAACTACGTTTCTCCATCTACCTCACCGAAATGGGCGCCTATGCCATCGGCGACGCCCTGACCGACCAGCAGCTCTACAACCTTTGTGCCACCTCGGGCGATAGCAAGGGTTCTCTCAAGTTTTTCGTCTCACATTCCTCCGCTCCCGTTCACGAGCAGCCGCCCCCACGCAATCACTCCCCCACTGCTACCACTATCCCACCCCCGGTCCTTCCCTTCAGCACTATGCCCACCCCCTTACGAGCCACCCGCGCAACCCGCCAAGAGAGTGTGTCATCAGACCCGCATGAGACCAACGGCGGCTACGAGGCAGATCTCGACAACCCAGACCGCGACACGTACAAGCCATCTCCACATCCTCTTCCCTCCCCCCCTCAGCAACACCATGCTAGCAATTCATCTTCGAATCCTCCTTCTTCTCCTCGCCAGCCACGCCGCCCCAATGGGCAGCTTGGGCGATCCCATTCGCCTCGCACAACACCGACCCCTCCTCCGGCTGTTGATAATTTTCGAAATGACATTGAGCAGAGGCCATACGCAGCTCTGCCTCCACCACCCCCGCTCTCACCCAATCGCTCTACCTTCATCCCCGAAGAAAGTTCGCTCTCGTCGCCAGCGCACTGCCATGGTCGCTCCGGGTCTGATGCCGCGGCCGAACGAGAACAGGACTTGAGAGCGGCGGAGCACCAATCCGAGAACACTGGGAGACAGTGGAGGACGCGCCAGCACGCACTCGGAGGAAGGTTGAGGACGGAACCTGTGAGAGAGACTATCTCGCCCCAGAAAGAGCCTCGCCGGAAACGATATCCTAATGATTTGGAAGAGGTCGGTCGGTCTGAATCGTGGGCCGTTGACCAGGAGGTTTCCCCACCTTCCCGAGAAGCGCGCAGTCAGATCCCCAACCCGCGCTCCTCTGCTCCCCGCCCCCTCGAGAGGGGGCGGTACAATAAAATAACCCATCCATTCACAGGCCGCCCACTCGCCCTTCCCAACCCCCCGCGTCAACCCCCACCTGTCCCAATGACTTCCTCCAACGAAGTCCAGACTTCTGCACCACGTCCCGCAGGCGTGGCTATCCCCTCCATATATTTCGCATGGAAAGGGGAAGACAGGAAGGAGCAGAAGGCGATGCCGTCGTCTGCCACTCAGTGGAGCCGCCTTACAAAAGGCACAAAGAGCATGGACAACCTCCGTGCAGGGCCTTTGAACCATCCAGCGACATTGCAGCCTGGAGGGGCACGACGCGCCGCGCCGCAGCTCCCGATGACGCGCCAGGCCCCGCCTGTCTCGTCCTACCCCTCATCATACTCACCAGGAGGCCCAAAATATGATGCGCCAAGACCCCCGGTGAGACCACTGCCAGTGCAGGGCACACTTCGGGGTGCCAATAACGGCAACATTGACCCGAGCCGGGATAGAGATCGGGATACCTATGGTAGCCCAAGGGGAACGGGAACGGGGGTCTCATACTACGGCACGCTTGTGTCGCCGAACCAGGACCCTTACCCGCGCCCGCGATCAGCGTTTGGAGACTCCATATCCCCTACACGCAGACCGCAACGCCTCCAGTCACCCACCTTTGGCTCCCTGGATTCTGGTGAGGCTGGGCGGTCTCCGAGGGGTACGAGTCCCGCTCGTCCGTACCACTCGTCACATCATTCTGCTTCGTCAAAGTTGGAAAACAGCTATGGGAGTCGCTCGGATCGGTCGTCGGATGCGCAGAGTGGGGCGGAGACGTCGTACACGACGCCGCCGCGCACACCGATTAGTCCAAGGAGCCCCCTGTACCCTGGACGAGACAGAGAGCGAGAGAAGGGCTCGGGGTCATCGACGTCGGATAGCAAGCTCAACAACGGGACGTGGGAGTCGACACTGAAGCCGGACCAGCAGATCATGTTCTCAAATTTACTCAGCCAGAACGTGGACGGCACGATCCTGGCTTCGCATGCATTAGAGCAACAACAGCACCACGAGACCGTTTTGCGTCCAGAGTCGCCTGCACCGCCGTCGTCAGCGACGTCGGAGATGTCCGAGTCGACCTTCCTCAATCAGTACGAGCAGGAGGAGGATAGCGGCGGTGATGATCTGGGGACGGCCATTTGGAAGAAACGCCCCACTGCGGAGGCCGAGAGATCCAAGTCGATTTTGAGGCCGCCATTGAAATTGGATACTGCGTCGATGGCACTCAAGGAGGACAATAAAGCGGGGACGACGACGACAAAGACTCAGGCGCAGGTATCCCAGCAGGCCACGTTTGTTTCGCCGCCTCCCCAATCCCAACCGCAGCCGCACCCTCCCTCCCATAGGTCCATCACCCCGCCCAAGCTGCAAAGGCGTGTCAAGGGCGAGCGCGGTTTGCGAGGAAGCACGTTCACCAATCGGCAGAGCTCTACCTGGGCACCGCGCCCCCCGCCCGAGGACGTCTACGAACGTCTAGAGGAGTTCTTCCCAGAGCACGACCTTGACAAACCCGTCATCGAGGCCAACTCAGGCGGGACCTCCCCTACGACAGCCGAGCCGCCTGCTATCCTCGCGCCCCCGGTCGCCTCGCCGCCTGAGAAGGTGCGCATTCGGGGCAAGAAATCGATTCGTATCGTTGCGGAGGAGCATAAGAAGTTGATTGACCGCACGAGCCGCGCTAATCCGACCACGTCGTATTCGAATATAATTAGGAAGAGGAGCACGAAGCTGTGGGGGAGCAAGTTGGAGGAGGTGACGACTGTGCAGGCGAAGATGGCGGCGGGAGCGCAGGCACAGGCGGTGCCGGAGTCACCTTCGGGGGGTGCTACGTTCAAATGGGTCCGAGGAGAACTCATCGGCCGGGGCACCTATGGACGCGTCTATTTGGCTCTTAACGCCACGACCGGAGAGATGATTGCGGTGAAGCAAGTCGAGACGCCAAGGACCGCAAGCGACAAGAACGATTCGCGGCAGGTTACTGTTGTGCAGGCCTTGAAGATGGAGAGCGAGACGTTAAAAGACCTGGACCATCCGAATATCGTGCAGTACCTGGGCTTCGAGGAGACCCCCGACAATCTAAGCATGTAAATACCGCCACCTCCTTGGGCATTTTTCTTTGATTGCCTGGCTCACATACCATATTCGCAGTTTCTTGGAATACGTCCCTGGAGGCTCTATTGGAAGTTGCCTTTTGAAGCATGGCAAATTTGACGAAAATGTGACCAAGTCGTTCACCAGCCAGATCCTGGCTGGGCTGGAGTATCTCCATTCCAAAGGCATCCTCCATCGTGTACGAGCGTCCGTCTGCCCGCACTATCTTTCATGCATCCTGACTTCGTTTTTTTTGGCTTTGCAGGACTTGAAGGCCGACAATATTCTCGTAGAGATGTCGGGCGTATGTAAGATCTCCGATTTCGGGATATCGAAGAGAACGGATGACGCGAGTGGAGGGGCCTTTACGGCCATGCAGGGCACCGTCTTTTGGATGGCGCCCGAGGTCATCAACACGCAGAAAAAGGGTTACAACTTCAAGATCGATATCTGGAGTGTGGGCTGTGTTGTGCTTGAGATGTGGGCAGGCATGCGTCCGTGGATGGGCGACGAGGCAGTGGCAGTCATGTTCAAGGTACGCTTTATGCACGCACACCCGCGCATTCGGCCTTCGGGGACTAACGTGCGCTTTCAGCTGTATCAATCAAAACTTCCCCCCCCTGTACCCGAGGACGTTGTTCTGTCAGAGCTTGCTGATGACTTCCGGCGGAAGTGTTTTGCTATGTGCGTACCTCCTAGCCTTCTTTCGTATCTGATTGAGTTTGTCTGATTCCCTCATGCGTGCCGCTAGTAACCCCGAGGAGCGCCCCACAGCAGCAGAGCTCCGCAAGCACCCATACCTCGTTCTCCCTCCGGATTGGGTTTTCACAGACTTCTGAGTAGGATTGAATCCATACTAACCCTCATCTAGTATTCACCCACTACATGTACACCTTACGAGTTCACTTTTCTTCCCATTTGCATCCACCTCCACCTGTCCATCGATTCATTCACTTGTTCTGGTACCACTTCCAAGACTACGACCCTCATATGTGTTTTCTCTTGCCTTCAAATATTCATACCATTCACTTCTATAGCCTTACGCTAACCACACCATCTGTAGCAATTTAATGTCTTAATACCCATGACGTCATTGTTACAGCTTCTGAATGAATGTCCTCGTGTAATCTCCTCTGTTCACTTGACGCATCTGGCGACAAGACGACACAACCCGTGTGTAGCTGCAAAGACTCAGAGGGGAAAGCGCGGCAGGTATTAATTATAATTAACGCAGGGAAGATGCCGTCATATGTCCGAGTTTTTGGATGGTGAGATACCGCTGTGGGCAGTGGGACTCCTACTTGCACACATATTCCCATTACCTTAATCTTGCTCTACCTTCCTCCAGTGCTACCTACTCTCGCCTTGTTACATTTCGCCTCATAGATAATTCAATGGCATCTCGCGATGATATTCCAATTGATCCGGTTCTTCTCCATGGGGCTACGGCGCCTGTTCAATCAAATGCTCGCCATGACCTTACACCAACCATCGATGTGTTGGGTAACGTCCTGACCCCTCTGGAGGACTTCAAAGCTCTCCTGTGAGTAAATTAATCAATCTTGCCTATATCAATACCCTAACACATCTCCCTCAGAGCCGCAGAGAAGAGAAAAAAGCCTCTACAGGATGTCTGTGCCACGCTCGGCCTTCACCTCCCTTCTCGAGCAACCTTGGACCACATTCGATTGACTATTTTGAATCACTGGTATGTTCCGTTTACTACTTTCTTGGTATTTCTGAAGGGTGTGCTAAGATATTACAGGTACCACAACACTGCACCTTCGGCATCGACCTTCACTTCTACGTGTCCGACCACAACTGCATCCCAAACGCCTAAAACAACGAGCGCAAACCAGGTGTCTGTAGCTCCCTCCTCTGGAGATGACGACGAAGTTGGACTTGTGGGCGAGTTTGGTCTCGAAGGCGCCAACGCCGAGGAAGTTCTGGGCTACGACGATGATGACGACGAGGGTGGCGAGGATGACAAGGGAAATGAAGAAGACGCTTTTGATGATGAGGACATCGAGCTCGCAGACGCGGAACTTGTTTCACCATCATCGTTCACTGCCTACCAGTGTCAAGTCCGCATGGAGGCCACTCGACGAGCAGAGGGAAACCGTCGAGCTGGGGGTCTGAAAACTCAGCGTGCAATGGTGCGGGCCTGGGAGTTAAATGCAAGGTTTTATCTATTCTCGTGAGTCGGCAACTCACGTACCACATTACAGGAGTTTGTTGAACATGCACTGGAGAAGAAGCAACTCCGGGATGATATTGTTGACGAGCACTCACTCCTCGTCTTCATCAATTTCTGTGCCGAGCAACCTAAACGGTCTCGTAAGGGGGTCGACATTCCCGGGACATTTGTCGGCGCAGTAAGCAAATTTCTTTGGATAACGATGTGTGGTATTCTAAATCCTACAAAGTCGCAACTCAAGAAGCTATTCTTTGGGGCTCTACGCATCCGGAAACAACAAGACGCAGCTGATCCTTCCCTCACTCACCGACGACCAGCAACCTCAGTTATCGTATGGGATGCGATAAAAAATCGAATGGACGAGGCTCTCCAGAGAGTTCGAGGGTGAGTCACAACAATGTTCAGCATCCACACATTAACTGACTCCTCTTAGCGGCCTCGTCCCTGCTGAGGATGCCCCGGACATCCAGGCAAACACGTTCCTTGCCGAAATCACTGAGGAACAGCTCGATGCAGTAGGCATTGGATTTCTCAAGCATCGCGAATGTAGGTGACGTTTTAATCCAAAGATTAGCAACAGGTGCTGAGACTGTTGTCCAGTACGGTCCGTAATCTACGGGCACCTTGCATGGACTGCCCAACATGCATCCGGAAACCGCGGTGACGATTTTCGTGCTCTCAAGTTAGCCGAACTCCAGCCATGGACAATGCTGCATCCCAATCAGGAAACTGCCGTGTATTCAGTCCTAGGGCTGCAAGGAGAGGAAAAGGCAGGGAAGCGCGGGATGCAAACGGTATGTTTCTTTGTAGTTTATCCCCTGTAAGTGTCCTGATCATCAATTGGGCAGAAAATCAATCCCTCGTACTCGGCTTTTATTGCCCATGACAGGCCAGACAAATGCCCACTTGGAGCATTTGCCTTCTATCACCACTGGCTCCACGACGTCAAGAAACTGGGAGAGACAATGAAAATAGATTGGGCGGTGAACAAGAGTTGGAGATCGGTAAGTATTTCTTTTGTTCGTTGAGTCAAACACTAATAAGTACCAGGTGCGCGTGCTATCAGGCCCAAAATTGCCCTCCACGCCATTCAGTGACCAGAGCCTGTACAACTTGTACGTCAAAGCATTTGACAAGGCAGGCTTCAAATCGAAGGTGGTCGTACATCTCCCGCGTCACATTCTTGGGTATAAGCAAGAGGCGATGGGGTCAGAACATATTTAGATATTGTACGAAACTCACTGATCTTCAGTGCAGGGTTGATTCTGGGGAAACATCGAAGCTCGGCTGGGTGCGTGGGGAGACCTTCTTCGATACATATTGACCTGCAATCCCAAAGACAGTGAGCTCTTTTGCAATCAGTTTCTTACCCAAGTTCACAGCCTTATCCACTATCCACTATCCAGGCTGTTCTCGCTGCCCATGGCTTCAAGAGCCATGAGGTCTATGACCCTATTTGGCGTCATGTACGAGTCCCCGACACCTTCCTTCTGCGCGTCTGTCCAATGGCCAAGGAAATCTATGCAGAGATTGTTGGTGAGCATGCATCTTCCATATTCCGATCATCTGCCTTCTTGACATGCACCTTTAGGTCATGAAAATCTTAGTGGTGCCGCCAATTTTTGGAATATGATCATCATGCTTTGCCCGTATCTATTCCAGGTATGTACTGCTTTTCTGGAGGCATGATCTTTTCTGATGTCTCTAGTGCGGGGCTGCGATCTACGAGAAATGTCCCACCTCGGCGCTTTTCAGGCTTCCGGCATTTGCTTCACCCGATGTGATCAACTGGATGACAACAACCTTTCGAACCGATTTATCTATCCTGCAAGCAAGCAAAGGTAGCCCGCTGGATTTGGAGAGAATCCAGAACCGCGCTCTCCGACTAGCCTTGGAGGAATTACGGACTCTTGTGGCCGCGCAAACGTCAACGATAATCAAGCTGAACCAGACAACTGAGCGACGCACGAACGTGCTCTCGCCGTCGCAAGGCTATTCCCATGAGGCATATTATCAACGCAGTCTGTTATCGTCTCTCCTGATGAACTATTCGTACACGACTAACACAATATCACTGATCAGTGACTCAAATCGTGAAACCGGATACCGACCAGGACACTGAACTAGTGGATTTTGCCCAGCATGCGCGCAACAGGTCCGGTGTCTATGCCGCCGCCGACACAACACTTCGAGCCTTCGCAAATGCAATGCCGGCAAGTCCAAACACACCGCGACAGCACACTCAAGTCGACCTTGTTCTGCCTCCTGCGAAGGCATTCTATGATGCACGTATGTCTTCGAAGTATACTAGTTATGATTTCTTACAGCTAATTATACCATCTGCAGATGCTCCTCAGGCGATTTGGCCCCCTATACTGGGCCAGAAAGGCATCCGATGGAGCGATGTATTCCCACTGATAAAGCAACCTCATCTGCTTTGGAACTGCTGGAAGCCGTCGAAATCCCTCGACCAGTATTCTAGCGTCAGCGAGCTCTGGGAATGCTACGTCCTAGGTGAAGCGGTGTACAACGCCGCTGGTGAGCAGACTGGAGTGAAACCGCCCCTTCAATTGGTGGAGAAACACTTCCACTTTAGCTGGCACACTGGTGGCCCTTCGGTGTGTTCTAAACTGGATTTCACCTGGCCTTTACTCACAGTCTGTTGATTTAGCAACAGAAAAAAGCTTGGGAACGGTTCCGTGAGATCCCTGAGTGGATCGACGCGCAATCGGAAGTGCGTGGACTTGCGCCATCAATCATTGTCGAAGAGCTGGAGGGCATGCGTGGCCAGGGTGGACAGCGTAAAGGACTAAACGCACTGATGAAGGAAGTCCAGACACGACGGAAGGAACAGAAAGCAGGGTCTATGGAGAATCAACTCCAGGTGTGCCTTTCTTTCAATGTGCCTGAGCCATTCATTTACTATAATAGCTGTCATCCCTACTACAGAGTATGCCGCCCCTCTCCACCAATGTCTCAACTCCCGAGCCCTTGAGCCATGCAACCACGTCATCAATACCAGCACACACCACCCTCCTCGCCTCTCCATTTTGCCAGAGAGCATTTCAAGAGTCATCTAATCGCAATCACCCCAAGGACCCGACAAGCTCACCAAAACAAAAACGCGCACCTGCTGTTGGAGCACGAGTTCGAGTCTCAGCGAAGAAACGTCGAATCTGAGGAGTTCTTTTTTCCCTGTTCCCAATAGCGCCTGTTGTCGCTGCACATGGTCAATTAAGAGGGTCACGTACTACAAATTTTATTTGCTGTTGTAGACTTGTAGTTTTCTCGTCAACTAGTAGCCTTAGTGACTGTCTAAGTATTATCAATTCTCTAGCTGGCTTGGGGTAGGGGTTTGCTTTGAGCATCACCTCTAAACATTGAAACGTTTAACTGGGCGGGGCACTACAACTTAGCCGAATGTTTCGGCTAAGTTGTACATTCAGCTGAGTTACGTTGTGCTGTGAGCATGACCTCCACTTATGCTTGGTTTCAAACTGATGTCTGCCAGATGATTAGTACTGCACAACGTGTTTGGTGAATTTGCGCTACATAAATTTGATTGTATATACAATGTCGAAGTGATTAGTACGGAAGATATACATATCAATATATTTCTTCAGCGGCTTGAGTATTATGTGAGATCAATAACAGAGTGCTCTTCAGAAGAATCGGTGAGTTCAATGTAAGCTATCGGTTGGCGTACAGGAAAATCTTCCATACGACGGTTGCTTCCGCTGGCAATTGGGCCGTCTATATCTGAGTCGGAAATTTCAATCACATCAGTGTTACCAAGAAATTCAAGCTGCGGCATATCCACCACACCACCGGTGACCTTCTTTTCCTGCGTCAATTCCACCATCAATTTTAAGATGCCACAGGATGGTATGCGACCACGTACAGATTTTTTGGTGCCATAGTAGCGACGTCGTTTGGAGTTGGATGACCAGGACTCAAAGAGTTCGGGAGTGTATGCCTGCAGAAGGGCATCAAGAATGTGAAGGCTGATGGAACTGCCTTCGAGAGGCTTGTTCATTCACTGTTGTCCCATAAGCAATTGAAAATTTCCGGTGGAAATCATGATACGGTGCAATAGGACCAGAGCTGACAGATCTCTCCTGCTTTTAGCTTGAGATAAGATGGTTGCATTTCTGGTCGGTGTGCCGAGGAGGCGTTGTTGAGGATCGTAGACTACAAGCGGCTAAGAAACCAACTTTGTTAGTGCCATAGATCAAAAAGAAGGGGTCGACGTACTTCACAGAGCATGCGAAATGTGACTCCATCCCAAAGGTGTGAGCGAAAATGCTTGATAATTTCGTCGTTCCTTCCCCATCCAAGATGCTGGATACAAAACGCAGTGATTCGGGAGATTGATGGCTCTTGGATGCCCCAGTCAGCACAATCTGGAATGATATGACTGCCTGTATGCCCCGACCAGGATGTCAGGGGGTTGATGTCAGGGGACACTCTCGGGCCCGGACGTCAGACCCGGGCATCGGGCCCAGACAACATTTGTCGGGCCTGACCGTGCACCCCCAACGCTCCCCTCAGCACCAACGCTCGTCTCTGCTCGCACTGGTGCGAGGTACACGTTGCTCTTTTACATTACACTCCTTTATTACGCCTTCATCTATTTTCGCCTTCCGACATGAGGTGCGCCTTACCGAGGCGCATGTCCGGACACGCGTGATCCGCGTGTCGGCCCTCGTTGCACTGCACAGTTCTCACTTATAATCGACGCTCTGGCAAGGGAATCCCCACTTTTGTTATCTTCGGATTCCCTTTGCCAGGTGCGTAGTATATACGTTCCCCTTACTGTACAGCAATAT
>JABCKJ010000241.1:0-34249 GCA_018850815.1 Asterophora lycoperdoides
CGTTTGTACGCTAGTTTGGATCGGACCTTGGGCAATTTTCAGACCTCAGACGTCCGCACCAGGATCGGACATATATAGGCATATGCGGGGGTCCTATTGTTCCCCCAACACCAGCAAACACATACATACACGTTCAGAGCGCTCACGACCAACCCACGGTTCTGCAACATCCACCTCCAACTGTATGCCTAGACGCCATGGAAAGCGAGCTCGATACTCAATTCCTTTACCGAATGTCTCTGATCGAGAAGGATCTGCTGGAACCTATCGTCCACCGCTCGTCCCTGGAGGAGTTCTATCATACATGGCTCAACCTGGTCAACGACCTCGTAGCTGTTATTGAAACGGACTTATTGAGCCCTTCTACCATCACAACTGCCCACACACTGGCCATTAGGGTGTCCAAGACAGTTCAAACTTTCCTAGATCTGGAGGCGTTGGCGGAACAGCTCATGTCATCGCTCCTGGACGATCCTTCCCCTTCTTCCCCCATGAGCCAAGGAACGCCTTCTCCCGAGCTCTCTAAATCTGGCGCTCTACCTCATTACATCAAGCCATCGTATGATTGGCTGTTGGATAATCTCCACGACCCGTACCCGTCGACGCGCGTACGAGACGGCATCGCCCAGAAGTCCCGCGCCTTGCGTAAAGACGTCGACAGCTGGTTTATCGATGCTCGAAAGCGAATAGGCTGGAATGCTCTTCGCAAAACCTCCTTTGCCAACAAGCGCGTTGACATCGTCGATGCCGCCACTCGATTTTTTGTGCAGGACGATCCCAAACGCCCCCTCGACCCCACCATTGAATACGAACTCATCGCTATCAAAAAATGCGCGAAGGATCTATACGTGGACAAATTCTCCGAGACTGCTCTGGCCACAAAGCTGGATGTGGCTGTCAAAACTTTGACCCCCCAGACGAAGGCTGAGGCCAAGGCAGAGCAACTCCGACATCTACAGCTGCATAAGGACCGACAGTCCTATCCTTCGCCGGAGCGCTCTCCCGAACCCACACGTTTGTCTCCTGTCCCGCACGACGATGAGGATTCGGTCTCCGCCCCCCAATCCATCTCTGTTACCAGCCGCAAGCGCAGCTTGTCTTCTGAGCCGCAGGAAAGCCACGACTCCTCTGTTGATAGACCCATGAAACGCTCAAGGTATGTTCCCGTCCTAGCGATGATTTACCTTTCCTGATTTATGTCTTGATGTGCAGACTCAATACCTCCAATCTACCCTCTGAAACTTTCCCCGTCGGGCTGCCATCCCCTGCTCATTCAGTCGACGAGCCACTACAGGG
This sequence comes from Asterophora lycoperdoides, assembly GCA_018850815.1. Classification (NCBI taxonomy): domain Eukaryota; kingdom Fungi; phylum Basidiomycota; class Agaricomycetes; order Agaricales; family Lyophyllaceae; genus Asterophora; species Asterophora lycoperdoides. Next base: position 1,297 of record JABCKJ010000241.1, read on the forward strand.
CGTTGTCGAGCCAGTGTTGAACCCCATTGCTTCATCCGCACCTGTTGTGGCCCCTGCTCCTAGCCGCAAGCGTCGGTTATCTGATTCCGACGGCCAGGGATTACCCAAGCGCCCACGCAACCTCCCTGTTGGACCTCGTGTTCAGGCTGTATCTGATCCTCTGCCATTATCAAGCGCATTGTTCGACGTATCGACATTCGATGGTTGGTTCCAGCAACATTTCGATTTACAAGACAGCGCCCTCCACGTGGGCGAGATCAGTCCTTCCCATTTTGACGTCGAACTGGGTAATCTCCCCGATTTCGAGCATGACTCACAGTCTGGGTCTAGCAATGGTGCGCATCGACACAACGCATTCCTTTTTTGATCGCTAATGTCGACGAATTAGCTTCGCCATTGATGACTCCTCAATCCTTTGATTTGCCAACTCTCGAAGTTTCCCCAGGCCTGACCGAACTTCCGCCCACGCAGTTGCCCACAGAGTTCAATTTTGATCTCGCCACAATGCTGTCCAATGAACTTATGTCCGAGCAAGGTTTGTCCTGTATCCCTGACTAACGATCCATATTGACACCCCGCATGACGTAGTGACCCCTACCGCTCAAGGCTTCTCCGTTCCCGAGATCCCGTCTATGGGGCTTGACCTCTTCACCGACTTTTCCGCTGTGACTGGCGCAGTTAACCCTGCCATGACCACGAACTCTTCCTTCAATTGCCAGTGGGATTCCTTCAACTTCCTCGACATGGGGCCTCAGGTCATCAACACCGATTCCATCTCGACGAGTGGAGACTTCACGATGCCTCCTGGTCATTATTTTACCCCTTCACAGGCCGACGTCCGCGCCGAGAAGGAGGCGAAGCTCAGGCAGATGAAGGAGGAGGCTCTGAGGCTCGAGCTTGAACTCGCCGCGTCGTACGTCGTCTTCATGCATTCTGTTCTCCGTGGACTCACCAGCGCTTTCAGGTAATCAATTCAAGGATTCAACCAACTGTATAATACCGCACGCGCCTCCTAATCACTGTATCCACTAGTCGCTCACCATCACGACCCTTTACGACCGTAACCAGCTTTCCCCACCTATTCATTTGGAAACACCACATTATCTTTATAACCTCATTATTCTATGATCTACAACATATGCTCTTATGATATCGTACATATTATGCTCAACGCTGTCCATACCATCGCTGTCATCACCGTCGCACTACTCGCCGTCTACACATTGATATCTTCGCAATGCATCCGTTGTCTTATTTGTCGTGTACGTCGCTCTCAATTGAACCGAAGAGGAATTTTGAATGAGTCGGAAACAAATGAATTAATGTCTCCCGGCAAGCCCGACTTCGTCTTCGATCCTCCACCTCCCGACCTCGCGCATCGCCTCCGCGTCCCCGTTCTCCAGCTCGGGCGCAGCGAGCAACGTGCTGACCATCTTCCACGGGTCCTTCCCACCTCCATACCGAAGCACCTCGCGCTTATACTTCTCGCCAGTCTCCCTATTGAGCGGGTCGTGTGCGAACACGTCCCGCCACACCCTCGACGCGATCGCACGGTCAAAGAGGTACGAATAGTACGTCGCGCCATACCCAAACAAATGCCCGAACTGCGTCTGGAAAGACGTCCCCGGAACATACGGGATCAGCCCGCGCGTATTGTGCAGATTCGCAAGTTCGGCGGTGGAGTCAAAGTGTGGTGCGTGCACGGCGGGAGAGTGGTATATTTGGTCGACGGCTGCGAGGAGGATCTGCGTGTACGTGTCGATGGAGTGACATGGGTCGGCGTGGTGGTTGCCTATTTGGCGGACGGCAGAGGTGCCCTCCACGTCGAAGAGAGAAAGAACTGTCAACGAGTTAAGGAAATGCTCCATGAGGATTGAGGGAAGCTCGACAAAGTCGGTGGCACATCGTGTCCCTGAGACGTTTTGGTACTCTGTGCGTCCGATCATTGCTACAGTTAGATTTCAGTCCAACGCCCTGAACGTGAAGCGGGTATGCAACTCACAATGCATGGCATGACCCATCTCATGAAACAATGTCAAGACTTCATGCCACTCCAACACGGAAGGACCTCTCGTGATGGACGGACGCGTGAACTCACACAGAAGAACGACCAGCGGCAGCTGGTACACGCCATCCTGACCAGGCAGTCGATGCCGTTTAACAGCCTCGAACTTCTGCGACTCGAGTATCCGCAGCTCCTGTCCTTTGAAGTTTCCATCCCCGAGTTCGTCGTCGTCGTCCGTTCTCCGTGAGCAGCGGACAGTATAGTGCGCCGCACCACTGGCCTTACCTCTCCGCGCGAATAGGTCAGCATAAACCCAACCAACTACCCCCTTCTCCTCGTCCACAACTTCTAGTTTGTGTACATCCGAGTGCCACACCTCCCCAGATGCAGCGTCCGCCGGTCGTAAAGATATTCCGTACAAATGTTGAAATAGTCGAGATAGTCCCATAAATACAGTGCCTAGGGTAAGAGGTGGGAGTGGAATTGGTGGCGCAGGAGGTTCAGGCGGGCAGTAGAAATCGCGGTCCCAGGCCTGGATAGTCGGTAGTGTGGGGGTTCCATGATGTGCCTGTTTTCGTGTGCTAAGCGTGTGCAGTGCTTTCTGGGCAAATGGCCGGGTATGCTCCATCAACGCGTCCAGAAAAGAAGATACGTTCCCTGGAAGATGTTACTACAATTAAGTCAAGAGTTCAAGTCGATCAGACGAACCTGGCGATTTTGCCATTTTATCGTCAAGAGTCATAGCAGCGTAACTCTCCCTCCCAACTAATCTTGCCAGTTCACCTCGCTTCTGTAGCAGGTTTTCCAAGATTTGTATTTGCTCCGGTGTGCTCGAGTTCGCCGCGATGTAGACACGCCGTCGTGGTTCCTCTTCGGGTGCAGAGCGCATTATCATTTGGGCTTGCAAAGAACCTGGGTAAACAAGAAGATCGCGCTGAGTAAATTGCGCTTGCAGCTGCAATCTAACCCCCATTCCCTTGTCTTTGAGGCCTGAGAGCTCCGAGGGTTTAATGGAAGTGGGAGGGCGAGCAGTGTTGGCCTGGTTCAGGAACTCCCGGCCGAGCACGAGAATGTCTGATGACAAGGAAACGAATCTATGCCGCTGCTCCGTCGGGAGATCTATTGCGGACTTTTCAAAGTCGAGCCAAAATATCAGAGCAGTTTTATACGCCTCTGGGCTTAACGTCGCAACGATCGAGGGATCTGTCATGACCGCTTTTAGCACCTGAGGAAAGGGGTGTGAGGGTATCGTGGATACACAGGGGTGGAAACGCACTTCATAGAGTCCGACGTGTGTGTTCAACACGTTCATGAATTCACAGAGCGTCTCGTACGCATGGTTTGCAGCCTCCACCCACATCCGGTCTGGATGCGCGTTCCGAACTAGCTCGGAGAGGTCAATGACCCCACACAACATGTCGCTGAGCCTGTCCAGGTTTTTGACCACCTTAAGGAGTTCATCCCGAGACTCCCTCGCGCGCAGGATACGGTTCGTTAATAGTTGAGCCCGCGCGACGGTGGCGTCCGCCAGCGATACGAGCGCCTGTGGATGGGTTAAAGAGGGGTGTCCAAAGAGTCCCGTGGTGGAGAACGGCGAAGACTTGAATCCAGAGGTCGGATGGTCGAAAAGGGCGATGAGGGCGACATCATCTGGCGAGGCAGGGATGGTCGGGAACTTGGCCTGGGTGGCAAGTGCTCTGGACAGCGTCAGACGCTTGCAGCTACGAAAATGGAAAATTGTCCTCGTGTGGCGGGAGACGACGTTGCCTACATTCCTGGGCAACATGAGAGAGGTGGAACAAACGCGTCGGTCAACGGAAACTAGTATGTAGATGTCAAGTGAAAAGCCACTTCCGGTTCCGATCCGTGATCGTATTCCTCGCAATCTGATTGGACCGCGTGCAAAAACCAAACGGAAATGAATTTCAAAGGCTAACTATGCTAAATGGTGTCTTGTATTGCATGTTACACTTACATGACTCAGAAACATGGAAAGAAAAATACCAGTGACCATGGGAGGCAAATGTCCAAATCATGCGTACAGTGACGAGAACTAGGACTCCAAGGGCGATAAGCTACCTTCCACGGTTCGGGCAAAGTCCATTCTCTTTCCATTCTCTTGCCGAGAAGGTGAGGATGTAGCACGATGCGTGCCGTTCCCGTTGCTCGGAGGAGCATCGTGACCGTTCGTTGTACTCTTGGCTGCGCCGTTACTCGATGACGCTTCGACGGTCTCCGTTGGCGTCCCATCAGGTATTGGCTCGACGGCGTAAACCCAGAATTTGGAGCGCTTTTTCCCTGCGATTTGTTCAAGAGCAATTTCGTTCGGCTTCAGCGCTGCAGCACCGGAGTTTTTGAGCTTGACGCCGTGTTGAGCCGCGCCGTTCGTCGAGGTTAAAGCCACGTCGGCCGAATTGATGCTCGTGGTGCTGTCTTCCGTACGCGCACGCTTCGGCGGAGGTTCCATCGTGTCAAGATCAGGTCCTCCCAGCCGTGAAGACCGACGTTCTCCGCGCCATTGACTCCAAGACTCTGCTGACGATTCGCGCTTCCCGTTGACATTCAACTTGGCGGCGGTACGTGTCGACCGTCGAGGCTCGACATGGCGTGCTGCAGCGCGGCGCCTGTGAGAGCCATTCGGGTCCCCACGGGGATTGAGGAAGTCTTCTTCGTCAAACTCCTCCTCTGGCGCCTCTTCCTCTTGGTACGAATACTCGTCGCCATCATCCTAAGTCCAAATATGGCAGGTCAGCATGAATTAATTCATGGGGAGGTTTTTGAGTCACTTACCCCGCTATCGTAGGTGTCATTATACACATAATCCGGCTTCTGGGTTTGCCGCCGCGTTCGTGTTTCGCGAACCTCGGTTTGTGCCAGTAGCAACTTGCGGTATTCGCGTTGCTCGATCCTCTTCCGCACTTTCGCCACGCGCTGATAGAATAAACACGTCAAGGTCAATTAATTGTCCCCAAACAACATTGAAGCAGTTAAAGGGATGACTTGGCGAGCGCTGGGTGCGTTTAAACACAAATGCTGGAACTCACCGCTATTTCCGCATCAATCGCCTCGATGCGAGCCTCGAGCGCGCCAATCACAGAAATATGTGAAGCTTCCAGCCTGGTTCTTCTTTGGCCTTTCTTCAATTCTGGCGGCGCCGAAGCCTTCAACTCTTCGATGAGCGCTTCGTACTCCTCCTTCGTGGAAGATACGGTCTGGAAAGTTGCAGTGATCTTCCACGGGTTGGTAGATGCAAATACACGCGGTGAATCTAAAATAAAGGAAGGATAATTTGTCAGAACTGTAACGCCGAACGGCAATGACTGGTGAAATGGGTTTTTAGAGGGCATCTCGTAAATACAAGCAAATAGGACTGGAGACAGAGAAATCAGGCGAATAATGAAGTGCACGGACCATCTGCCACCCAATAGCGCTTTCGTCGAGAGTCCTGCCCTATAGGAAGCAGCTGGAGGCTCTCCTGACTTTTCGGGTCAGAAGGCTCTGGGCGTGCGGTCGCAGCGTCCTTTTTCTTGTGTTTATGCTGTGACACGCCCCACGCGCGATCGATAGCAGCTTTGATGTCCGCGTTGTGTGTAAGTTGCAATTCCACGAGCTGGCGCAGAATTTTGAGCTGAAACGGAGGGGAACGGTGTTGTGTATCAATAACAGCACAATAAACAAAAGCTGACCGCACCTTGAAATCCCAGTCAGCGGTGAAGAAACCGCCTTCTCGGCCTTGAAAGGGGTCCACGTTCATCTTCAAATCATCATTCCAGAATATCGTCCGCTCAGAGGCCTTCAAGAAATCGCCGAGGACGCTCGCGACAGTAGTCGATATCTGATCTGTGCTGGCATCACGCAGCAGAGTTTTAGCATTATGCACAGGCATATCAACGTGTGCGCCCATGCCCTCACCTCAAGTTACGCGTTTGGGGTTTGAGGTTGAGGATGAAGCCCTGGAGGACCTGGCTGAGTACCTCGTTTGGCTCTGGTAACATAATCGCCTCTTCCAGACTAGACACGAGACATTCCCCAGATAGACCCGTCAGAACGCCGCCTCAGAAGGGTTCACGAAACAACCCACTCCATTGGTGTTTCGAGCCCGTCAACCTTTCCCCGGAGGTTGGTGAATTTGCAGATGAAGGAGTACACAAACAGCGTTTCCCAGCGGCCTGAGGGGTGAGTAGCATCGGATGGGGGACATACGTGGCCTTTTGGTGCATGCGACATGCTGGTCGCACGCAGGAAGCGCGGTGAAGGTGATTGTGCCGAGGTGGAGGTCAAGACCAAATGATGAAATTGCCACAATCGTCGAATTTCCAGGTGGAACAAATATATTACAATCCTACATAAAGCGTGCATGTATAACCCCTATTCAGACACGTTTTTCTGGCCTGATCTTACGGCGGAATACTGCTACGAGACGGAATGGCCATCGCTCGTAGCAGGGAGAAGAAACAGAGACCAAAGTTCCACTTCCAGGTACGACGTGCAAAGGGACATGGGTAGGTCCTATCCTGGTCCAACCTGACGTCGAAGTCATAAGACGAGGCATCAGACAACGCGGAACAGGTCCAATCACCTTCGGGATATCATGGTGCTCGCTGAGGGATTCGAGATGGTTGTTAAACTCGTTGACCCGATCCTTATGCGTCTTATTGGCCAGTTTGGCTACGCGTTCTGCAAGCTGGAGTATCGAAGGTGGGATAGTGAGCTTCCGTGATTGCGTGCATGAAGAAATTAGACAGACCCTGCGCTTCTGGACCTCCTCAAATCGTTTCTCGGCTTCGGTCTTCCTGGAGGAACTGCTGCCAGGAGCCGGAGAGTTACTACTGCCGGAAGGCGACCTGCTACTTTCTTCGTCTTCACGGAACAAGAGGTCCTTCACTTTCTGACGTTCTGCATCTTTCTCAGAGCCTGGTTTAGATTTGGACTTTTTCTTCTTCCTGTCTAGGTCAGCTCATGCGTGTTACGAAAGGCCGTAAAGTACTCACTTCTTGACAATCCCGCCCTCGGCTACCCCACCTTTTAGCTTGAGGGAGCCGCCGGGGCGTACGTCGTAAGCCGACATGAATTCCGTCCTATGGTGGTGGTTGGCTGAAATGTTAATACTTATGTAAATGATAGTAAATGTAATACTAGTCTGGAAAAGTTTAATGTTTGGCATGTGCACGTGCACGACCATCTCGGGCCTAAGCTGCTAGTCTAAGTAAGCTTGAGAGCTACATACTATTACTAGTATAGACGCACGTCCTCCCGCTACTCCGCCTTCGGTGTATCCTTCGCGACGGCTCCAATGGCCGTCCTGTCTTCCCCATGGATTCTCATCCAGTCGATACCCCCCGTTACGCGTGGTTTTATCCTCCTCACCATCATTTCCTCTGGTGTCTATGCTTGGCTATGGTGGAAAGGTCTTGGAGCGGAGGCTGCAGATTATATGACTGTGGTCCCTGGGTCGGCCCTATTCCACCCATGGACGCTTGTCACGTCAATGTTCGTGGAGACAACGATAGTCGAGGTGCGTCACTTTTGCGCCTGCTGTGTCATACGGAGCTCTAAATTTGTCGTAGTTCATTGCATCCATGATTTTTGTACCAGCATCGCTCAAATACCTGGAGAGGCTATGGGGAAGCATTGAAACCCTCAAATTTATTGTGGCGTCCGTTGGTGTGTCAAATGTCATCGCCTTTGGCTTCAACTGGATCGAGTTTGTGGCCACGAAAAACGCCGATCTCTTCCTGTGAGCCCCACCACTTTCAACTCCATGAACAATCTTCTGATAGCTATCTCTCTAGTTATGGAATGCGATACCATGGACAAATGGCACTGCAGACCGCGATTTTAGTTGCCTTCACCCAAATTATCCCTGAACACCAAGTGCAAGTCTTTGGTTTTATCAAGACTCGTGTCAAGGTCAATTCAAGTACTGAATGCTGGCATTTCATATTTAATTGTCTCTAGACCCTGCCCATGGCCTACCTCACAATCTCGACCGTCCTGTGTTTCGTTGGTTTCCAGTGCCCGTGGATTATAATTCAGTTCGGCTGGTTCGTTGGTTGGATATACCTCCGATTCTACAAAAAGAACAGCGGCGAGTCAGTGGGCGGTGTGGACACATATGGTGATCGAAGCGAGACTTTCTCCCTGATTTCGTGGTTCCCTCCCTTCATGCAGTTAGTTACGCTTCACCCGTTCTGACGCCTCTTCACTCATCACACATCTGTTAGCAAACCTTTAACACTCCTGGGCAATTTCGTGTTTACCTTGGCGACGCGCTTCCACTTGATTCCCGCCTCTGCTGGCGATGTTGAACTTGGATCTTACAACCAGGTCCCTGGTACCGCGCGTGCTGAGGCAGAACGGCGAAGGTTAGTGGAGTTCATTTCAGCTACGTGCCGTTCTATTCATTCAACTGACCGTGACTCAGAGCCCTGGCTTTGAAGGCCCTGGACCAACGCCTTGCTAACTCATCATCACCCGCCCTCGCGTCGCCTTCCCTCCCTCTTCGAACCCCTCCAGCGTCTGCGAACCCGTCCTCGATTGAGCGACAAAAGTCTGGTGATACAGCCAGTTCCGAGAAGAGCTCCGACAAGCGGTAGAGGAATGAATGTTCTTTCGATTCGGTGCCTCCATCTCCTACTTCCATACGATAGCCTGTTATGCCCTACTTTCGTAATGACGCCTCTCAAATGCTATTGCTTCAAGTTATGTCGATTACATAAGGCTCCGTGAGCTTGAGGATTGCACAATACTTGCTGCCAGGTTCATGTCTCGAGTGTCTGCGCTTTCGGCAAGCACGTCTGCGTCGGCCGTTGGGAATGGTCATGTTATCATCCCAAACGTTTCTGAGAAGCACGCGATGCGCTCAAATCGTTCCAAGTCCATATCAGTGACCAAACCACCGGCCGTTGATGACAGCCAGAGCGTTATGGTGGATCCAGACGAGCTCTTCGCAAAGCACACCGTCGCTGAGGTCAAATTCGTACAGCAACGACTGAGGTCAGTTAATTTCCGTCTGCTTTTTTGAATCCCTTACGAGAGATATTTCAGAGCGGATGCAGATGCGAAGCAGGAAGAACTCCGTCTGATGGTCGGGTGCGTGATATTGTCGGGAAATTCATGCAGCATTCTGAGTTCAGACCATGAAAGCGCAGAGAACGGTACCGCGACCTTCTGCAAGCCTCGACGTCAATTATTGCCATTGCTAGCTCATCGCAACGCGTAAAGCGAGCTTTGGAAGAGACGAAGGATGCCATACTATCTCAGGAGGAACTTCCTTTAACCCAACGGCCGGCTCTGAGCAATGGAACCGGTGAGTTTCCTTGCAATCTAGAAGGGTCTTCACTAACACGACTTACAAGATTCGCATCTGCACACCCTGCAGTCACTTTCTGCGTACATGAAATTGCTCCTGGACGCGCCTGAACATCTGTGGCGGCTTATTGAACGGAAGAAGTACCTCCAGGCTGCCTGGCTATTCCTTCTGGCACGGGTTGTGCATCGAGCTCTTGTCCGGGACGAGGAGCAGGAAGAGGGAACATGGAGTAGTCAAGGAGTGGACGTCTTGGTGCGTGGATTCAATTGAATTATTGAGTTTTGAACCCATCCCTTTCAGGAGGAATTCCCTCTGGTTCAACGACAATGGGAAGCGGTCTCGCAGTTCCGTTCCCAGATCATACACAAGGCGACACTATCATTACGAGAGCACATTACCTCTGTCGAGGTAATGTCATTTCGGCGTATATCGCTATCCATCTGACCCCAGACAGGACACATGTGCTACACTCCTCACACTCCACCTCCTGGAGTCCAGACCACTGACCGATACGCTTTCCGTATTCCTCGCGCAGCGGTCAAAGACCTTGCATTCTATGCTATCCTGGAAGTGCGAGAGTGACTCCCTTAACGGGGACGGAAAACACTTGAACGGATACGCTCCGGATAATCAGCAACCTTTCTCAGAGTTCCGCAGACGACCTGTGAATCAAATCAGAGAAGCCACCCATTCAGCCTTAGGCGCAATTGCACAGACCGTCAAGACATCGCAGAGTATATTCCAGGAGGAAGACGAGTCACAATCTTCCCTCATACGACGCGTCTTGGAATCCATCCAAACCGACTCCTCCAACCCGCCGGAAACGACCCACACGCTCCCTGCCGAACTTTACCTAACGACCCAAACGCTACTAACTACTCTTCCCTCCTCGACACATTTCCTGCTCCTCCCTCCCAACCTCAGATCATACAAGCCCTATGTGGACCTCAACTCCTCCTCGTCGACATTACAGCATCAACAATTTACCAATAAGATGAACGACTGGTTCCAAAAATCATGCTCCAGTCTTCAAAAGGCCGTCACGAAGTGGTTCGCTGATCTCCACGGCGTGAAGGAGGTGTGGAGCATCCGCACATCGATGAAGCGATGGCTTTTAGCCTCCAAGTTGGGCGAGGTTGAGGTCGTTCAGCTGGCGGGTGTTCTGGACGACCTGTGTCGCCATCGAGTCATCGAGATTTGGAAGTTAAAGCTTGCCAGCAGCTTAGAATCTTTTGGCGAACAGTTGGATTCAGCTTTCTCCTCTCTCAACGATAGTTCCAAGTCTAGGCAAAAAGGTCCGTCCATCATTGTTTGAGCGGTGAATTATGTGTGTGCTCATCCCAGCATTCACAAGCGTCGCCAGTCGACTTTCTTTTCCGAGCACCGGCACTCCCCACCCTTTCACAAGCCGGATCGGTGTCCGCAGACACCTCGTTCCAGAAGTACAAGGCCTCCTTACGACGCCAGTTAGCCGGCAGGACATCACTGCTGGATGACGTTTTGGTCACCCTTGAGAACTGTGCTAGGACAATCAGGCAAGACCTGGCGCATGTCATGGCTAACAGCGAAGATACCGGGTTCGTCCAATTCATCACCTTTGTTGAACGTAGTTACTCACCTTCTTTTCAGGGAGCTAGTTGGTCAGTTGGAAAAGGCGTACAGACCGGATGCCGATGCGCTCTGTGCTGGTGTTGTTGATAAAATGGAGAAAACGGTCAATACCCCCACCGAAAGTTCTCGTGAGTCGCCTTTGCCCCCTGGAAGGTGCTCATTTCTGATCAATATTTAGAATTAACAATAGAAAGCCTCGTATTCCTCGGTCGCGTGTCTGATGAGCTCTCCTCGTCGTCACCATTCATTTCAAATATTGGTTGCACTTCATTTGTAGTAGAAGGTAACCCACTGCTACTTCTTTCTTACTTGACCTTGTACTGAATAATCGCTGTAGGCTTCCGTGAAAAGACGACGGCACTCCACAGCCGCGTAATTGACCGTTGGCGAACCCATAACGTGTGTCGGCTCGTGCGAGAACACCGCCTTGCGTACCGTTCGATACACCACGCCCTCAAAGGTACGCGTCTGTAACAATCATGAGTACTAGCTCCGGTTCTTATCCCCTCTTCAGCTTCCCCGAAGTCAGGCCCCTCTTCGGACCTCGTCCAGTCTTTACTCGCGCTTTCTAATTCGCTACTGGAGTTGGGGGTCTCTCAAGACCAGTCGAAGCAGCAGTCCCTAGTACAGGCGACTTTTCAAAAGTTCGTCACTGAATTGACTGGGGATGGTTGGGACGAGAACAGTCTCCAGTCACTCTATGACGTGGCTTTTCTGTGGAAAATCGCGTCCGTGCATGGTGACGGTTGGAGTGAGCTTCTGCAGACACTTGAAAAGCGGCTACAAGACAATGTCAGTCCCATTCATAATTGTCGACTATATATTCTTTGCTCATTTGAATCTACCAGCTTCCCCCAGGCCTTACATTGGAAGACCTGCAGCAAAGCGCTTCTGAGTCTCTCACACGGACGCAGACCCTCTTCGCGACGCTTCTTCCTCAAATTTCACCGATACCGTCAGATTCTGCAGATAAGTTTTCAGCGCTCTTGCCGTTTGGGATACCACCGTTGGACCAACAGTTCCAACCTGCCCTTGAGCTGGCGAAACCTGCATCGCGGTTTGGGTTGTTACTGGTTGGATGAGTATTGTCACCGTACAGGATAATCAATCAGAAGAATCATTTCCCAGCGGGCTGCAGGTGGATCGGGCTTGTCTCGAATCGAACCTCGGCATGAGCAGGTCCGCGGCAACCCAAGTAAAAGCTCTCCTACTCTCCCAGGGTCAACAACCGTCGAGAGTTGTGGTTATTCTTGTATTTTACGATCCATGGGAATACCCAAGTGGGTTCAGCCAAGCCCACCGAATGATATGAATAGCTGCAATCTCGTACACCACACCTGACAGTAATAAATAAAACGAATGGCCTATGCTCCTCCACTGCAAGTTCATGAGCGGATGTGCGACGGGAAATGACCAATGAACGTACACAAGGATGTTATTTCTAAAAAGCAGAGTCAGTTGCAAATCATGGGGCGATGAAACACGTTGACTCACATAGGAATGTGAATGAGCTTCACAAAGTAGCCAATGAACCCCATAACTCCAAAACCAATGGCGACTGCCTTGCAGATTTGCGTGAACTCTGTGCAAGAACCTTCAGTAGCACGACAAGGAAGAGGAGAAGTGACACATACCTGTCTGGGAGGGTTTTGTGCAGCGTGTAAGGAACTGGTGACACGTCAGTCGTGATTTGGGGAAAATATTATCATTGAGCATGCCTGGTTGCCGTCACGGACGAACTGCTGGGGGATTTCGATGAATTCACGAATTTTGTCGGACATGGTGATGGAGGAGCTGGGGAACAAGTTGTGCTGGCGTCGAAAGCAATTGATCGGCGACGTGTTTCTCACGGATCGACATTTAGGTTTTCCGAAGTAGGTATCGTCAAATTTTGGGACGTGTTCTGAGGTCAGTGTACAGCCAATTTATCCGGCTTGAAGGGTATTAATGGATTTATAGTGTCTTTCACGCATGAATGTCCTTCAGCCGTGGTTTAATACGACTTGCTGGTCTGCGCAGCCTTCCCCGTGTCACCACTGCGCCCAGCAGAATTGCTATCCGTGCAAACTCAACGGTAGCTCTTGATGTCGCCGGCTTGAGCTCTACGCTTGTTCAGGGGCTCCAGTCGCATAATGCTGTCTCCGCTATCCACACATACTATCCTGCGCTGGTATCCGAACTCCAGCAAACAGCCACCACTTCATCGGGCAAACCTCCTCGTTCTCTAACTTATAACCAGCTCGTCAACCTGCTCGATGTCCTTGCAACCTCTGGGCGTCCCGCAGATCTGCAGCGCATAGAGGAGATACTCCGCCACATGCCCTCTATGTTCGGTATTGGCTTAACTATTGACATCCATACCGTGATCCTTCGTGGTCTCATCAAGAACGGAAACGACCACACCATTCACCGCTGGCTTCTCAGCATGCCATCTCGTCCCATTCCGTTTACTCCGACACTCGATCAGTTTCATATGTTCCTGGATGCATGCCTACAGATCTCGCCGTTCAAGTTCGTGCGACACGTCATTCGGACCATGCGCCAGACAGGCTGCAGGCCAACAAATGAAACCTTTCGTTATCTCATTCGCTCACGCTGGGACGTAGCGGCACAAGAAGACAAGGTTCCTCACATCCGGGTTTTTACATCCATTCTCGACGACTTGAAGATGTCCAACCTCTCTTACGACACCTCTACCGAAGAGCTCCTCTTCAAAAACTACGCGGACCGGGGGTACGAGAAGTATGCCGAGGAAATACGAGCCCAGTACCGCACTCGTTTTGCTGACGAACTAGCCCTTGACAAGCAACAGGAAATATCCTGGAATGACCAGTTATCCCAGGAAGCACAAGCCAATGGGGTCACAGCTGCGATCCATTTATTCTCCACTAGGTTGGCGTCGGAGGGATGCATTGCTTCTCCTGCGGTTATGCGGGCGATTCTACGACATTCGAAAACTCTTGAAGACCTTCGTGCTGTGGAGATAGGGCTTGAACACCCGCTCACCGTTTCCCACTGGTCGAGGGTGCTCACGAACAATGTTCGGGCAGGGAGTCTTGCGGAGGCTCTAGCAATTTATGAAGAGTCGAAGGCGGCCGGTGTGGTGCCCGACGCCGCGCTAGTTCATCCCTTGCTCAAAGCACTCTGTCAATGGACAACGAACAAAGCGCCAAGCGAGGAATCTCTAGACCACGCCCTCGCCATCTATCGTGATTTGGCTGACATCGCCGAGCCCTCAACTACATCGACGCTGAAGGAAACTTACGATGATCATTCCCCCGGCCCAGATGCAGGCATCTATCATACACTCCTTCGAGGTCTCGCCTCATCCCCCAACCTCGACAAGTACTTTACCACAGCGAAGGAATTGTTGGACGACATGGAAACGTACAATATTTCCACGGGCGACAGTCTCACCGCTAGCTCCATCATTGTCCTCTTCATGCGCCGCGCCAGCACTGTCTCCGACGCCCTGGACGTGTACTACGGTCTCCGGTCGTCCCTCGACGAGAAGGGATACGCAATCGTGCTGAACGCATTTTGCAAGCTCAACTTTGGCAACGAGCTTCATGTCCCCTCGCTTTCGAGCTACTTCGAGATCGTCAAGGACATGCGCCGTGCAGGACTGGAGATCACCATCGAGGTTTACACCATCCTCCTCAAACAGCTTGCCATCATCGCCACCAAATCACGCAACTCGCCTACTCAAACTCCTGCTGGCCTACACGACCAGCTCGCTTCAACAACACGACGCGCACATGATTTCCTTACTCTCGATGCAGCCGTGTCGCCTGACGAGCAGGTGTGGAACCAGCTGATGGACACATACCAGCGCCTGGGGTGCTTTGGAGACGCGTACAGGGTGTGGGACACGATGTACCTCTCAGGGCGCTTTAACCACGTCAGCGTGAGCATCATTCTCGACGCATGCGGATACGCGGGTGCGTGGCAGGTAGCGAAGAAGATTTGCACACAGCTCTTCCGAGACCGCTTCTCGTTCAATTTGCACAACTGGAACACTTGGGTGGAGTGTCTGTGCCGGCTAGGGCGCCTGAATGACGCGTTGAAGGTCGTGTGCACCGAGATGGGGAAAAATCAAAACACGGTCGCGCCCGATGTGGAGACTGCGCGAATTCTGATCAAGTTTGCGCGCCGGGATGGACATCAGGACGATGTGTTGGACCGGCTGGAGAAGTACCTGCCAGAGTTGTGGGGAAAACTTCCGGAGGCATTGCGGAAGGGAGAGGGAGAGTGGTAGAACAATGTACTTCATTGCATATATTGCGTGGGAGGGGCGCGCATTGGATGCCTATGTTTAAATAATGATATAATTGGATATGATACACGGAGCGTATGGTTGAGCGATACGCATGAGGCCGGTGGGTGGCTGTCTAGGGGAATAGAGAGCCTATACACTGTGTGGAGTTACATTATCTAACGTCTAGTGAGGTTTCTAATCGGATGCAAGCTCTTCAACAGATGGGCAATCACACTGGAAAGGGTCGTCAGCAATAGAAAGACATTGGAAGAATTGTAGAACACTCACGACAAGGTTCAAATCTCCGTAGGCTTAGAAAAGAAAGAGACATCAGTTCACAATTTTCATCGAACGATAGCGGTTTGCGCGTACCATCATCGATGCGAGAGACGGTGGGCCAAAACTTCTTCTCCCTGAGGAAAGGAAGAGGATAGGCGGCGGTTTCGCGAGGGTATGGACTGTAAATTAGGAGTTGTGAGCGATAAAATAACGAGAAGGCATGTCAACGCACCGATTCCATTCATTGGAGGCGACTACATAAAGCGGGTGGGGGGCGTTGGTGAGGACGTTATCATCTTTCGGTTGTTTGCCAGTGATGACATCTTCAGCCTCCTTGCGGATCTGAATCATCGCGTCACAGAACCTTTCACAAACCATGTCAGACGTCTACCAAAATCAATCAATACATTCTACAACCCACCTATCGAGCTCCTCCAGAGTCTCGGACTCCGTCGGCTCAATCAACATGCAAGTAGAGATAGGCCATGAACAGGTGGGAGGGTGGAAGCCATAATCTTGGAGACGCTTGGCGAAATCGGTGACCTTCAAGCCGTGTTTGCTGAATTCAGCCAAGTCGATCAGGAGTTCATGAGCAACACGGCCATTTTCATTCTTGTACCGCAGACTGTAATGGCCCGATAGGCGAGCAGCCATGTAGTTCGCATTGAGCAGGGCGATCTTTGAGGAATCATTGAGACCTTTGCCCCCCAGCATCTTGATGTATGCCCAGGAGATGAGCGCAATCGACGCGCTGCCGAATGGTGCAGCCGCAACGGCATCGATGGCCTGCTCTGAGTGCGCAGGCCTAAAGGGATGGCTCGGTAGGAAAGGAGCAAGATGTTCGGCGACACAGATAGGTCTAGGGAAAAGTGTCAAATACCATAAGAATATATACAATAAAACGACTGACCCGACGCCAGGACCTCCTCCTCCGTGGGGACTGAACGGGTTTTAGGAGTCGATGCCTCTGAAGAGAATACTGGAACGTACATTGCGAAGGTCTTGTGAAGGTTCAAGTGACAGACGTCTCCACCACAGACGGCAGGGTTGGTAAGACCAATCTGGGCATTGAGGTTGGCACCTAGGCACCTGTCAGCACCCATTCACGGATAAGGTGTGTCAATGCCTTACCATCAAGGTAGACTTGGCCTCCATTGTCATGGATAATTTTGCACGCCTACCGGAGCAAAATGTCAGTGTCAGACTACAAATAAAGTCCCCGACGCGCACATCTTGCACACCAGGCTCGAATACACCAAAGGTAGACGGGTACGTGATCTGTAAGTCGTTTAGGATCCCTGGCGACATAGTGAGCGTTAAACAATACCATGAATGCGGCCAAGTTGTCCTTGTGAAGTTCAGCTTTGGTTTTCAAATCATTCAGGTCGAGGTTTCCGTCATTGTGAACCTTGACGGATACGACCTTCAGGCCGGCCATAACAGCGGACTACCATGCTATTAGAAAAAGGTGGAAATAGAGAGTGAAGGGAATACTCACGGCAGGGTTTGTTCCATGAGCGCTGAGCGGGATCAAGCAGATGTTGCGGTGAGCTTCACCGCGAGACTCATGGTAGGCACGGATGACGCATAGGCCAGTATATTCTCCAGCAGCACCAGAGTTTGGCTGGACGGTCGCAGAGTGGAAGCCAGTAATCTTGGCAATATCTGCTTCCAGTTCCTGCACGAAACTATGAGAGCGGTTCATCGGGACAGAAACATCGACTAACCCTGATGACAGTCTCATAACCCTCAACCTGGTCTTGAGGAGCAAAAGGATGGACTGAACTGAACTCGGGCCACGTGAGCGGTATCATGCTGCTGGTACTGTTCAGTTTCATCGTGCAGCTTCCAAGGGGTATCATGCTGTGGATGAGACCGATATCCTTGGATGCCAGATGGTTGATGTAGCGCAGCATCTCGGTCTCCGAATGGTGCTTGTTGAATACAGGATGGGGCAGGTACTCCGACGTCCGTTGCAAAGACGAGGGGATGGCGAGTCCTTTGGGCTCTTGCAGATCCTTGAGTGACAACTTGGAGGCAGATCCAGCCTCGGAGAAGACATTAACGAGAGAAACCAGATCGTTGGGGCCGATGCTTTCGTCAAATGTGACACCGACGAGTTTATCATCGATACGACGCAAGTTGATGTTAGCAGCAACAGCAGCAGCGTGTACAGCATCAGCGCCTGCGAGTGACGAGGTGTCAACGGTGATGGTATCGAAAAATGACGCGTTTTCGACCCGGTAGCCGAGGGATTCGACAGCGGACTTGAAAGCCTGAGTATAACCGTGGACCTTGGTGGCAATTCTACGAATGCCAGCTGCTCCGTGGTAAACAGCATACATGGCGGCCATGTTTGCGAGCAGGGCTTGAGCAGTGCAGATGTTACTGGTGGCCTTTTCGCGGCGGATGTGCTGTTCACGAGCTGCGAAAAAAATATGAGGATAGGAGCTTGAGTATAACGAAACAACGAACTTTGGAGTGACAGTCTATACGCAGGCTGCCCAGTGGTATCGCGACTGCGACCAATGAGGCGGCCAGGCATCTTGCGCTTAAGCTTGTCGGTGACTGCGAAGAAGGCGGCGTGGGGACCACCGAATCCAGCAGGAACACCGAAGCGCGCCGAATTTCCTAGGACGATGTCTGCACCCCATTCGCCGGGAGGTTTCACAAGAGCCAAGGCAAGGAGATCCGTCGCGCAAACCACCAATCCACCAGCAACATGAACTGACTCGGCGAGGGCGCCATAGTCCTTGATAGACCCATTGATATCCGGATATTGAACGAGGACACCACAGAGATCGGAACGGAGTTCCACATCCTCCACTGCAGTGGCAGCGTCTCGAACGACGAGGTTGATACCGAATCCTTTGGCGCGCAGACGAAGAACCGCGATCGTTTGTGGCAAGACCGCCGAATCGACGAGGAATGTCCGTTTTTTCGAACCGGCGTGGACGAATGCCATAACCATGCCTTCTGCAGCAGCAGTGGCTTCGTCCAAGAGAGAGGCGTTGGCGATATCCATCGCGGTAAGAGACATGACCATAGTTTGATAATTAACAAGAGACTCGAGACGACCTGGCAAACACAAGGTGAGCGCAGCTGGGTAAGAAGGGTAGGTACTGAGTTTACCTTGAGCGATCTCGGGCTGGTAAGGGGTATATGGGGTGTACCATGCTGGGTTTTCCGTGACCTGAACGACATGATGAATATAAAATTGTTGCGTTCAATGTTTGCAACGTACGTTGCGTAGGATGACAGGAGGAACCACAGCTTGGTGATATCCCAATCCGATGTAGCTTTTGAAAGGCTTGTTTTGACTTCCCAACTCCTTGGCCCTTGCATGCAATTCTGATTCACTGAGCGCTGGAATGGATGTGTTGTCTACAGAATTGGCCGCGATGCGGATTTTCGGGGGCACGGTGGCCTCTATGAAAGCGTCCATGGACTCATAGCCCAGCCTCGAGAGCATGGCTGAGGCTTCGACATCGTCCGGACCAATATGGCGTTCTGGAAACGCATCGAGGGGTTTGAAGAGCGAAGTCTGAGGGCGTATGGTGGCTAGACCTCGAGACCGGTGAGCGATGGTCAGACTGGACGGTGCAACCCGCACGGCGTAGCGCAGCGCTAGGACCATGATTGGGGGGAAGCAGAGGCCACAGTGGACGTGGATAAAGTAAAAGTGCTCGGTTCATCCATTCCGCTAAGAATGCCATTCACCGAGTAAAAGACCTTATACGGTTCTAACCACTACTTACAAATTTTTTTTCTAGAGGGGCAAGCCCATCAGCACATGCAAACCCGATAACCGATAACGATAACATGATTTACATAAATATGGATCGGTAATTCCGCACCGTTTCCGATGTTATCCGTCAGTGAGTATGCCATTGGTGCTGGGAAAATTGCATCTGTAATTCACGCAGTCTTCGCCACATGCAACTTACGAGCACCAGCCTGGTCAAGTTTTCGTTCGCACAAGTCGACTACCTCCAGAACCGAGGCTAACGCATCTGTCGATCTATCGCTGAAAGCTGACTGTTTTGCGTCTGGCTGTGGTAAGTGACTTCGGAATCGAAGAAGACCACGAGTTCATCGGAAAATGAGTAATGTACCAACGCCTAGCACTGCGAAGGCGTACGACAAGTCATTCAATTGAAAGGACCTGCAAGAAAGGTGACCCCACCTGGCGAACGATCTGCTCGACACCACCAGTGTCAAAGCCGCCAATCTTGGTAAATAGGAAGCTCAATGATCCAGTAGAGCAGTCCACAGTTCTTCCATTCGTAGTTTGGGCCCCATTGAGCGAGCAGACGGGGGAGACGAGAAACCGTATACCTATGAGATAGTAACGGCCACGTTGAACCACACCACTTGGCGCCATGTTTGGATACAGTTCCTGTAGACCAATCAGACGAGCCAAAGCCATTTAAAGAAGTATTTCATACATATAGCAGTACACCTTGAAGCGTTTATGCAAACTGTGGCGCAACCAAAGCACACAGCCACCCAGCAATGCACGTAACGAAAGCCGGTTATTTTTGGGGCCGGCAAGTGTGGTAGCCTCTGATCCAGAAATACCCATCCAATATAAAAGGGAAGAATGAGCCAACTATGCTTACCTGACGGCATATTGGAATATTGGCAGTGGTTTCGCAGGCAGTACGTTATTCTCCACAAATGCAAGGAGTATTTGGAGAACGAGGTTTGTGTAAGAGAGGTAGCGTGACGAGATGGTCGAGGATGCATTGTTAGCAGGTACGCAGAAAGTGTCAATGTAAAAGGCAGAGGAGATGTTGTTCCAGATGCATCCTGGCCTGAAGATATGTAACTCGGCAGAATCGAGTGGAATATTGGGTTTGTGCTTAAAGATTCAAATGCAGGCAATGGATGACGGTGGCTTCAATTGGTCTGTAATAGAATGGGCAACGATATGCACTTGGTCGCAAGGAAGCTAACTGGACCTTGAAGAGTTCCTGTGGTTGATCCCTACTAGTTTTGCGAATGCTCGATCAGGCCGCAAGGACGTAAACATAGATCCAAGCGCCGTGGTCAACCTTGGTTTCACGGAGTCGTCAGAGATTGCCTGGAAACCTGTAAGCTCTGCTGGCATGAAACATTGAACAGAGGCAGACGCACGCACATTTGATGGAGGTTAGGAGTGCAAAATTCGTTGCCCAGCATATTTTGCTCATGAGGCTTTCGTCTCAAGTTTCCTTGATGCACTTCAGGTAAGGATTCAGCCTGGAAGCGTCGGACTTGGGGAAACTGGCTAAAACAGCCAACAGAAGCGCAGCTTCAAATGTGATATGTTACGGGATTTAATGAACTAAACAGTTCGACCGGCCGTTAGGATCTGCTTAAGCTAGACACATGCGCCGAAACACGTACCGTCGTGATCTATGGAAACAAATCTCCCCTGCCCAGGGCTAAGCTGTCCAATTACCACATGTATAGTATTGCGACCTGTAATACCCTGATGGCGGATATTGGCTAGCCTTCCTAGTTAAATCATACACTGAGGGTTCGAAAGAGCAAAAAGCATACCGTGTGCCCTTTAATCCTCAAGAACGTTGACCAATCCTACAAGAGTCTGGCATGACAGGGCATTAGAAATAGAACATAACCCGGACGCTTAGATGTACCCACCATGAACACTTCGCCAGCAGGGCCCACCCCAGCCAAAGGTACTTCGTCAAGATGCAGCGGAGTGCAATCGCGAGGGGCGTGTGCTTTTCGAAGATCCTCTTACGGCGCGTTGCGCGCGTGCGACATGCACTCACGGAAGATCAGGTTCAGTAAGGGCTATACCGGGGTCCAGGTACCGCAGAAAAGTTGTCTTCAATGCACGCAGTGGAGGGCTTTGAACGAACCTCGAGCTTCCCAAAGCAATCCATCCTTGCTCGTGCGGTTGAGCTCTTCCCGCGGGGATGCGCAAGGTATGCGTCTGTGACGTCCAGGTTGAACAGATTTGAGAAAAACTGGTCATGACTCTCGTGCGGGCTGATCTCATGCAGAGTCAGGCCCTCGAACAGCTCGTTATGAGTTGAAACGAATTTCGGAATGCTCTGGAACGGCTGGGACACTGGAACCGGAACTCAACTGGCAGACTGAGGCAGAGAAGTGAAAGTGAAAGCGTTACGTCCCTATATCTCCGACAGTAATGACCGCTAAACGCCAACGAGGACATCACTCAAATCACAAATCAGTGCAACGCCAACTCTTGGTGTCACAATAGTAATACAAGAAATTTTGAGCAAGTCGCAAGATTAATGCGTACCAGATATACCAGCGTCGACCATCTCACTTATCCAGCCCATCAACACATCGTCCCGAATCCGCACACCCTCCAGAAGCCGTCGAACACCAACAAACGCCTTCCGACCACGCCTCTCGCCTTCTCGCTCGTTCTCACCTATGTCGTTGAAGCCATCCATGTCCTGATCGTCCTGGTCCTCCACAACTCCCGGGAACCCAAAATGATCGCCATCCGCTCTGGGCGCCACATCGGTCGACGCGAATGACGTTCGGAATAATATGCGGATACAAAGCAGTGCGGTGAGCGCAGTGGACGGCGGGTCTATAAGTGGTCGCTCATAGGTAATGATCGTACTGCGAGGCGGGGGTGGCGGGCGGGCGGTGGCATTCTCTACTGGATATGATGAATGCTCAGAGGGGAGCGTTATCGTGTCGCTCTGTGATGGGTGTTTCGTGACCTGTGTACCCGGAATATGGGTCAAAAGATGGGAGCGGAGGTTGGGTTTTGGCATCGATGGTCGTGCGCATGATGACCACAGACATGAAGATTCTGGCGTCTCGATGTTGGTCATGTGTTCCAGCAAATGCTCATAGAGCTCCCCTGGGCCAGAAAATATGGGCGACGAACACTGCGTGTAGTCCCATTGGCATTTGAAGCGCTCGTTTGTTATGGTGTCCTTGCGTCTGTCAACACCTCGTACAATGAACCGCTGGACTGGACCCTGCAATACCATGGCTTGGGCCTCTGGGAAAACATAGTTGACGTTTTTGATGACGTCCGAGGCCACAAGGAGTGGGTATCTGTCCTGATGCGGCGAGAACACGTCTTTGTAGAGATTCCAGAAGTCCACCTGGGTGAGTTCGCTGTCCGGCTTAGCAATGAACATTGCTTTCATCCTGAAGGTAGACGTAAGCATTGAAGCTGAAAGGGTAATAAAAAATGACAGACCAATCGTAACAGCGCTGGGGCTCAGGCTTGGGAAGCAACTCCTCCAGTTCATCTTTCGTAAGCTCGTGCTCCCGAGTCTGCACAGTCGTGGATGGCACGGTGTGGACGGTTCCGGAGATGTCCAGTGCAACCTTCTCTTCTAACGCGGGCTGTTCGTCAAGCAAGAGACTAGCAAGGAGCTTGAGAACAGCCGGCATCTCGGGGTGGAGCAAGAAAGCCTTGGCCATAGACATATGAGACATGTGAACATACAGGTAGTTCAGGCATGCATCAATCAATGGTTTATCTATCAGGAGAGGGAGATATCTGATAGAGGCGCCCAACGCTGGTGAGCTGGCGGTGATATTGTGAGCATTAATGGGGTTCGAGAGCGTGACGGTGAGCGCTGTGAGAGCAGCAATAATCATGGTGCGATTACTTGATTTCGATGCAATCTGTCCGAGAGGCTGAAGAGGGTTCCAGTGCGCCGGTGTCGTTTGCGTGACCATGATCCTCGCGGCGACGACGTGGTATAGGTCGATAATGTGGACCAGAAACTCCGAATTCTCATCGCTGTCGAATTTCAGTGCATGTAGCGCGTTCAGTATTAACGGCAGCGTGTGTGAGTGGCTCGCAAGTTCCAGGGCGTTTGGCTCGTACTGTGCCGTATTCCGTAGGATGAGGAGGGACTCGAGAGCGTATCGGCGCTTCTTGGCGAGGTCAAAAGGCGGAGAGAATAGGGAATTTACGGTATTTGAGGATTTGTAGCCTTCAGTGATGTACCATTCTGGCCAATCGAAGAGACCGTCAATGGCACCTGGGATGGTCGACAATAGAAATGTTTCGGTATGGGCCAGGCGCATCAAGCGGTCGAGAGCCCAGCCCGCTTCAGAAAGTATTCCTGAGCGAAGTGAGAGGGAGGTTCTGTTGCTGGGAGCAAGTTCAGTATACCATCCTAAACATTATCAGCGCGTCAAGTTCGGGTAAAACGTGAGCGAACTCACGCTCATAGTCATCTCTGACGACAGGCCTCTGTTGCTGCTGTGGCTGTTGCTGCTGAAGAGGGGGATAGCCGCGATAATACGTATTTGGAGGCAGGCGGTTGCTGGTTCCATATGTCGTCGACATGGGTTTGAATCTTTGTTCCCTTGAGTTGAAAATCGTGTGCCGTGTCACGCGATTGTCACGGCCCACTTTGAAACAGCGCCACGCCGCACGCGCTAGTCTCTCCTATAGACAGACACCATCACTCGTAACCTCTTTCTGTAGCCACGCGCTGGTTTCATGAAAGCGCATGTACTACTTACTTAACCAAGGGCACTCTGGGTCAGTGATTCCAGAGTTTGGAATCCCAGAGCTTTCCAAAGGTAAGAACGCAATTTGAAAGTGAAAAATTCCATTAGGCTACGCGTAAAGATACATGGAAGATATGAAGGAATACAGACGAGGAGAGGACGAGAAGGGGCTCAATCGTCACTCTCGTCGTCCGCCCCATCTTTCCAGAGGGCATACATTTTTCTCCGATTCCCGTCACGCGTTTCCGGCTGACTCGCAACCTCGAAGACTGATCTCAAGAGCTTCTGCCTCAGTATTGGCCCATCCACCGCGCCTTCCGTTTTGGGATCCTCGTAGCACGCATTACAGACGAGGTTGGGGTATAAAATGTTGTCACTGAGGGGCGCATCCAATCGCGCGCGTTTTGATGCGGGGGGCTCATCCCCTTGTGATGGAGGAGAGAGTGCGGAAAGGAGGGGATCCAGAAGGGCGGATTGAATTCGTTTGTATGTCACAGAATTGGGCGTCTGCGCTGCGAGAGATAGGAAGGGTGCAAGGACGGTGCGCATGGGGGCCGGGAGCGGTGATGGTGATTTTGCGAGGGCTTTGTCGAGCTCTTCGATGTATATGTCCGCAAGGTGGTACGCCAAACTTGTGGGTACTTTTATGTCGCTGGGGCTATGGAACAGTGATACGTCAGAGTTTGCTTTATCACACGACCTGAAAGTGCTCACCAAACGGGTCCACCGGGAGCCGTCAGGATGTCGTTATACTCGACACATGTTTCACTCTGCCATTCAGCCTGAATCAAACGACGGAACGACGCGTTCACAAATCTCCGGACAAGCATGTAATACTTGTCTATTCTGTATAGCAAAGAATAGGCATTGAAAAGACGCATTAAAGAGAAAATCGCGCACCGTAGACGGTCAATCCCGTTCCATTCCCGGACGATCATTTCCCAAAAGCCGCGCAGAAAAGCTAGTGATGAGGGTGTTGATGATATTTTCAGAACAAGATCTGCAAGTTCGGCAGCTAATGCCTGCTGCACGAGGGGTTTATCGGACATCCAAAAGCCATAGAAAATGCCCTTCCAGAGCTTGTCCATGTCCGGCTTTGCGAGATCATCTCTAGACTCGTCTGAGAGGAAGACGGCGAGGTGTTTGATGGCCTTGTCCCTGATCTTTTTCTCTTGCGTCCCGTCAGGATTTTAGGGTAACGAGGAGACACACAACTCACCGGTGGAGGCCAGGTACTTGCCCAATGGCGGGGCAGACATGAGAAATGACTTTTTTCTGATTGAAAGTCCGACGTTGCACGTAATGACCTCATGATAAGTATAAATGGAACATTGATAAGATCGATAAGATGCAACGCTACCCTAACGTTTACCCACGGTCAGTCCACGCGTCTCCTGTCTCCTCATTCCTCATCCAGCTTTCTAGTTCTCGATGCATCCACGGGGAAGCCTGCTGAAGGAGTATTTATTCGTCTCCAACAACTTGAAGTCTCGATTAGCGGTGGTCCCGACATCTCCTACCCAGACATACAAAGTCGTATTCAAAACCTTGACCAAACCGCCCGCGCCTCTTTCTATCCGTGGGTTGAGGTGAGTCAAGGCAGACTTGCGCTCACATCCCTCAGATCTCCTTTACCATCGCTAACCCCGATGAGCATTCTCCTAATCAGCCCCTACTCTTACACATCATGCCGGGGAAGTTAGTCCCCTTACTTACCAGACCCTCTAGGACAATGATAGCTGGTCGCTCGCCCTAGTCAAATAATTAAGCACCGTAATGTAAACACATATCCGACAAAACGATAGGGACATTGTAATCTCTATGAAGATCTACCCGCCACTTGGATGATGAGGAAAGGCAATGCAGGAAGACCGTAAGATGAGGTGTGATAAGGGATGGATGTGTAAATTTACAGCGGCAGGAGTGTATGGGAGAGAGAGAGAACTGTAATATGAGAGAGAAACAGTGCTAACGTGGAAAGACAACACGAGAAGAAGGAATCATGACGATCACCGTACGAGCACTTTGTCGAACTGCACGCCCTTGAGACTTCGGCCCTGCATGGAGTATTTGACGTTCTGCAGGAACGCATCCCTGTTTCGGCTCATCTCCTGGGCGGCATCTGTGAGTGTAGATCATCGGTAAGCCGCGACGAGTGTGGCAAATAATTGGGTGTATCGCACCCTTGTTGAGAGGATCATCTGCGTTCGGCTCCAGGAACAGATATTGCAGCCCGACCATGACAGAGTTCAGATTGAGCACCGGCTTCCAGTCCTCGCGAAGGATGTTCAAGCAGACATTACCCTCGAGGTCGACATTAGGGTGGTATATCTGCGATTGACGTGCAGTCAGCATCAACGATGAATGCACGAGGTCGATGGGCTCACGGTTTGCGTGCACTTGACCTTGGGAGGATCGTGTGGGTAGTTGGTGTTGATGGCAAAAGAGAAGACAAACGCGCCACCCTTGTACATGCCTGTGGAACGTGGAGGGATGATCCAATACATATCAGAAACACTACTGGGAGAACGGCGGACCTTCGTCTGGTGTAATGGTGAGCGTGAAGTTGAGGAGATCAACGGGATCGGGGAAGTTGGTCTTCATCGTCGAAGGCAGATCCAGCTCGGTCAAATCTGCAAATTCGCATTTGAGAGGACATTGTTAGCTCTTGACAAAACATGAAATGTAGCTCATGTAGCTCAGGGCGTCTACCTTTTTGCACTCGAATCTGGGCGGCGCTCGTCTTCGGCTTCTTCTTTGCCGCCGCGTCCTCGTTCTTCTTCATGCTCCAGATCTAGTAGCAAATCAGCCATAAGTGGCATACGAGTCTCACAGAGACCAGCGTACCTTGATCATGGTGGTGGATGTGACGGAGAGTCGTGTGTCAAGCGAGGTGGTGGTTAAGAATTAGAAATACCGGGTGTCTGGATTTGGCAGCTCCAGGTCACCCAGACTCAATGATCATGACACTCATCCGCGTGCAGGTTGTGGGCACAACAGCATTTTTCACCACCATATGGTTCCCCCAGCCGTGATCAAATACACACCTGGGGCCTCATGAATTGACAGCCAAGCTGTCCGGATCCCGCCTGATTTCAAGATGTATATAAGAAACATTGATTTCGCTGAAAGGTCCTCTTTCTCGAATTACAATATTAATGGCTCTCCACCAAGAACTCTCCATGAATCTCCCCGTTATCGACCTCGATTTCTTCCTAGCCGGGCCTCGCGACTCAGAGCAGGTCATCAACGAGTGCAGGAAGGCACATCTCTTTCACCAATCACGCCGCTTCAATCAGCTAATCTGACCCCAACTTCAAGGCCGCAGATGCCCTCATTACCTACGGAGCCCTCGTCCTGCACGACTCGCGCGTATCGGAAGACGACAACAGTACCTTCCTTGATCTCCTTGAAGACTACTTCGCCCAACCTGCAGAGGATCTGAAGAAAGACGAGCGTCCCGAGCTGAGCTACCAGATCGGTGTTACGCTTGAAAACACCGAAAAGCCCAAGTGTGCCACAGATGAGCCATGCCTCAAAATAATCGCGAAGTTGGATCCCGCAGAGAGGCCTCTGGACATTAGTGCTCACTCCCCCGACCCCAAATGCAGATTTTTCTGGAGGATGAGCGAGAAGCCCCCCTATGAGACCCAATTCCCCGGACTTAATGCATCCAACATCGTCCCCAAAGCCGAGTATTTGCGGGAGAAGTGGACACCCATAATGGAACAGTGGGGCAAGTCCATGAAGAATGCGTGCGTTCTTCCACTGTAATTCCTAGCGCCCAATGATGCTCATATACAATGTATCCTCAGCGTCGCAAATCTCGCGGAAATGACGGCTGTGGGGTTGGATCTACCTGTTGAGACATTCAGGGAAGCTGGCCAATACGGGTACGTTCTTTACACGCCCTCTACCGTCTCACTGACGTAAATCCTCCTAGGCCCCATCTCCTTGCGCCGACCGCGTCTGATCTCGTCAAGTATGGCGAGAAAGACACCATCCTTGCGGGCTTCCACTCCGACCTTAACTTCCTGACAATTCACGGCCGGTCGCGCTACCCAGGTCTCCACATCTGGGCACGCAACACAGGCAAACGGATCGCGGTCAAGATCCCACAGGGCAACTACCTCCTCGTGCAGGCAGGCAAGCAGCTTGAGCACATCACGGGTGGCTTGATCAAGGCTGGCTTCCACGAGGTCGTCGTCAACGAGAAAACAATCTCCGTGAGTCGTACTGCACCCAAGGGTTCACTGATCACGGTTATTCATCGGTTTGCTGCATACTGTATATAGGTAATCGAGGCGCGCAAAGTTCAGTTCCCTGATCGTCCTCTTATCAGGATCTCCTCAACCTTCTTCTGGCACCTTAACTCTGATTTCGACCTCGCTCCTATTCAAGGGCTGGTGGCGCGTGCCCAGGCGATCAGGGACGAGAAATCCAAGCTTGGCCAGGACGATGGAGAGCCTGTGGTGTACGAACCCATAAAAGTTGGTCACCACGTTCAAAAGTGAGTTATTGGCCCAAGACCGATGCCGCGGTGCTCATCCAAATTCCAGTGAATTGAAGCACATTGCTCTCATGGCCTAGTCATTTTTTATTCGTAACTATCATGCAATATTCCACTGGGCACGATATATCACATATGAGGTTCACCAGTCAGAGAGTCAGAGATATGGTAGCGTGCGCAGTCGTTCCAGGATTAGAGCAGAAATGATGATATCGTCAAACCATTCATGACCCTGGGGAGTCACCTGCAGTTGGTGTTTTTCGGCCTGTCTTCCATATGCATGTCTTCTCTTGAAAGTGAACGGGAGATATGAATCTCGAAGACACTACCAGGCTTGCGCGTTGTCTGGTAAATAAAAAGTCGAAAGCATAGCATCATCTATCAATGACACCTGAAAGGATCGAACGCATCATGGAGGTGATGCGATAGAGTTGAGATGACGTATTGCAAGGCGGGTGGACGGGTGGCGGTGGCACTCGCGGCCCACTGGGCGTAGACGGCGGTGGGCGGTGGGAGAGGACCATCGCGTTTGGCATGGACGCCACTGGGTAAGATACTGCATCACTGCGAGTTTGTGGGCATGTCGATGTGGGCTTACCTGGGCGCAAATAATCGATGAGTATATTTCAGGTCCGCAGTCTCCCAACCGGCCGTGGCTGAAAATTCAAAACACGATGCGATTTCAGAGACAGCCGTACGTGTGTAGGCCTCCCATGTACCGCTGTAAGTATAAATATGGAGAACGGACGTGTGAGCTGAAAGCAATCAAGTTGAACGCCCAGAGTTGGTGACGACATCATCATGAACGCCGTTGCTCACATGGAAACGCAGTTAGCCCATCTCTCTAGACTAAGCACTCTGTAGCAACACGGGTTGTCAACTGGTGGGGGTGCGAAATGTAGCCAGAACACTCTGCAGCTTCACGACCATCTCGTCCCACTCTGCCTCTGCGTCAGAAAGGGCCGTAATAGCGCCACCCGCCCCAATTCTCCACTCCTCCGTCCACTGCGAAGGCGGCTGGTTGCTCTCGTGACTTTGGGATCGATGGTGCTTAAAACAACTGCGGATCGTGACCGACCAGTCGCCACTGCCTCCGACGCACCAGTATCCGAAAACACCGGAATATAAACTTCGATCCTGGTCTTCGAGTGTCTGAAGAATCTCAACGCTACGTTTCTTCGGCGCGCCAGTCATGCTGCCTTTGATTCGTACGTCAGCGCCCCGTGTAGAGAAGACATATAGCCCAACATACCTGGAGGGAGACTTCGTTTTAAAACCTCCCAACCAACCTCGCCATCTGAATCGAGGGCTGCACTAGAGTTTTCTGCGAGTCGTCCTTCAATAACGCTGACCAGTTGCCAGACAGTTTCATATTCCTCCACGGTGCAGAACTGCTTAACCTGTACGTCGTCCCCGACGACACAATGCAGATCATGACGAATCAGATCTACGATCATAAGGTTCTCAGCGACCTCTTTCGTGGAACCAGCCAAAAGCTCCTCGGCGACAGCACGGGTAATACCCGGGGCTTTGCGCACCGTCCCTTTGATGGGTCGCAGCTGGCATACTGTATTTGGGGGTCTCGAAAACGAGAGGAATCGTTCCGGGGATGACGACAGCAATGTGGAGGGGTGAAGGCGAAGGAATGCAGAATGGGGGGCTGGGTTTTTCTGGCGAAGGTATTTGTATCGCTCCCATGAGGTAGGGGATGCTGTAGAGCACCCTGGAATAGATATGCGGGTGGGGGCCGTCAGGCAGAGCTCGTAGGAGTCACCTGAGAACAGCCTATCCTTGGCCTGTTGAATGCGAGAAATATAGAGGTCTCTGTCGGGGAGTGTAATGACAGGCGGAGGGAAAGTTTTGGATGGCGTAGGGGATGGGGGCTTGGATAAGGCTTCGATTAGTTGAGTGGATGTATCCAATACCCACTGGTCGTCGCCAGTAATGAGGGACTGGATGTAAGCTTTGTTGGTAATGGTGTCCAAGACGATGCTTCGCTCGACGAAGACAAGATTGACATCAGGATGTCGACTCTCGTGGTCGTCGTAGGGTTTCAGAGGAACGTGTAACGAATGTACCCCGAGCTCATAGCTAAGTTGTCCTATTAGGCCTCCCCAGAACGGAATATCTGGTGATCCCTTGGCTTTGTGGGAGCGCATGAAGTGCGCAAGCCATGACCACACATCACGGGACCTCAGGTCCTCGCACTCAAATGTGTCCCCTCGCTTCAAAGTGACGAACGAGTCCTGCACATAGTGGGTGATCTGCAGAGAAGTGGGCAGCAATGAGGCCACAATTGAGAAACGGCCAGGTTTGGCTGCGGAATCCAGCATCACGAACGGGGAATTTTCGTCCAGTGCCCCGAAAAGCTCAGCGATAGCGGTGACAGGGAGGCCGGGCACGTTCACGACCATGGTGCTGATGGTGCGGCGTCGTAGCGATGGTGTGGGCGGAGGTGAATGAGGGACAACGTGCGGCCAAGGGTTTCCCATAGCGCGTTTCGCAGATGCATCCCAGGGACGCACGGTTCTTCCGGTTATCCTGGTCCACTCCTGGGCAAGCCGCCAAAAGTTGTTGATGACACCTGCGCCCCCTCGTTCTGTACATACAGACTCTGGGTGATACTGAACGGCCCAGAACGGCCGGGTTCTGTGTCTTGCGGCCATGACCACGCGCCCGTTGTCCTCCCCGTCATCGGCCCAAGCCAATTCCTCCAGCTCTCCATCAGCGGGTAAGGAGATGTAGAGTGAGTGGTACCTGACTGCGCCGACAGGTCCGACGCCTTCAAAGAGGTCTGCACCAGTGTGGTGAACGGTGGAGACTTGACCGTGTTTTACGACACTGAGTCTGTGGAGAAGAGCCCCGAACTCGATGCTCATACTCTGGAGTCCAAGGCACACACCGAATATGGGAAGAAGATGTTCATCCTTGACCTTCCATATGTCCTTCACAACTCCGATGTCCTGCGGATTATCTGGTGAGCCTGGACCTGGACCAACGACTATGGCGGCGAAGTGGCTTAGATAGGGTAGAAGTTCCTCTATCGTGAAGTCGTCGTTATTGATAATATAGATGATGCAATTAGGAATAGATAGTCGGCATAATGAAGCAAGGCTGACGATTGTGGAAACATTAAAAGATAAAACGGATGTATGCGAATGTGCGACTCACTTGAAGGTGAACGAATCATATGAGTCGATGAATAAAAGTCTAGGCTGTTCGACAGTCATTTCTGCGCGAAGCTCCAACCGATCGGAAGATCGAAGGGAAAGGAGGGACCGGTGGACGCGTCGTAGTCAGATAACCGCTCGGGTGATTGTGCCAAAAAGATTTCGAGAGATTTCGAGTAGGAAGATCAAGAAAGGAAAGTCTACTGCAGTTCACAGGCAGAGGCCAAAGAGACTCGTGACGATTGATAGATAAGGCACCTATGCACCACTAATGACCAGACGAGGATGAGAATAGGATCGAGTAGTTTCTGAGCGGAGAAATTTGACGGAAGCATCCCGACTTGACTCTGTCTCAATAATTTGGATAAATCATGTGCCGGGCCGGGTGATAAGTTGAGGGTCAATGGTCTATTAACTTACAACATGGTCGAAAAGCTGTGCATAGATAGGATGGCAAATCCCAGAAACTGTGTACTTGTATAGAGGTCAGAGTCTGTAGTCGATTGGTACCATTCGGACGATCGAAAAGAAGCCCGAGGCTTCCCCCAGTAGAGGGAATTCGCGTCATTCTTCGAGCGCCATCCGGCGACGGGACCACTGTCAAGACCCCAAGTACAGTACCTAGTGCCCGCCCTCTGATTGACATAGTAAAATACAATATCTGAACTCTCTTGAAATTTCCTTGATATGTCATTGTGTTGACCGCAGCCGTAAGAAAGGAAACCCATTTTTGTGTTCTGTTTGCGAGGTTTTGAGCGGGGATGGGTGATGGATCAAAGTCCCATTTTGGGAGTCACGTTACTCACGGAACACATCTCGCGCACCGATTTCTCAGAAAATCATTGCACATTCACAACAACTGAAGCTGTGCTCCTCATTATTACATGACCAGATGTCAAATCAGTGTTCATTGTTGCGCTTTGAGTATCAGAGCTTAGTGGTTGACTCCCGGAATGTTATCAGGCCTCTCTCGAGGCTCAAGGTCACAGGCATCTCCAAAATAGGAAATCGGTCATCACAACGACATATGAGTCAAGGACATTTCAAGAGAGTTCAGATATTGTATTTTACTATGTCAATCAGGGGGCGGGCACTAGGTACTGTACTTGGGGTCTTGACAGTGGTCCCGTCGCCGGATGGCGCT
The DNA here is from genome assembly GCA_018850815.1 of Asterophora lycoperdoides. Taxonomy (NCBI): domain Eukaryota; kingdom Fungi; phylum Basidiomycota; class Agaricomycetes; order Agaricales; family Lyophyllaceae; genus Asterophora; species Asterophora lycoperdoides. Next base: position 34,067 of record JABCKJ010000241.1, read on the forward strand.
CGAAGAATGACGCGAACAGCGGAACAGCGCTTCCCTCCACTGTGGGAAGCCTCGATCGTCCGAATGGTACCAATCGACTCCACACTCGACCAGGATGGGGAGCACGCTTTGCATTGGCCTCGCATAGGTGTACACTCGTTTTCTAATGAACGGCTTCGATCGATGGATTCTTGGCAATGATGT
>JABCKJ010000242.1:0-34238 GCA_018850815.1 Asterophora lycoperdoides
AACGTTATTTTTTGGTGTCATCGAGTGGCTATATTTTGCCCAGATTGCGCCACATGTGTGTGACAACTACATGTCATGATCATGGCCAGAGGTCAGTATCTTATATTAACTGCTGAGGTTCGGTTGAAATCTGTTGATGGCTCTGCGTCCCCTGACTCCGCACAACTTTGAACTTGATCTTGATGTGTCTGCGCCACTGGTATGCCGCAATCTGTCAAACATGCCATATGAATAAATCAATAAAGTTCATACACACGTGGCCTGATGGTCTAGTAGTATGATTCCTTGTTAGGGCGCAAATGTCGTTTCGAGGAGGCCCTGGGTTCAATTCCCAGTCAGGCCCTTTTTGCTTTGCTCGCCTGATTTATGACATTTTTGCGGGGGTGACTTGGAATTCAATTTAGCTGACATAAGGTACCACCGGTAGTGAACCGGGTCATAGATCAGTCGTGGTATAAGCGGATAGGAAATGCATTTGCAAATGAGGAGAGTAACGTAAGTTGGTCTGAAGACCAACAACGAGCGGAGGTAGGCGCACTGGCGCAGGAAGAGGGACGAGTGGGGACGCGCGACGCGCAAGAGACGAAATTTGGCCCCACGTGATGGGAGAAACGGGTGTAAGGTCCGAAGCAGTGCACTTGAAGCCGCCGGACACTAACAAGACGCCACCCTGTAACGTTATTTATCATACCCCCGCGTGTGTGCCATTACAAAACCATTACAAAACGGCGCACCTCGTGTGTGAATCTGGCGTGGCTCATCTCCTTCTGGCCCTCCTTCTCCGTTTCCACCTCCAACTCCAAGTCCCAATTAGCACACACTCGTCTACCGGAATACAGGGTTGAAGAGGACGAGGCTTTTGAGATGGTACAAACCTATGGCGTGGTGCCCGCCAACGAAGCGGAGCCTGGCGCGCGTGACGGGGGTGAGCAGAGTGCGCTGTTGGGTGGGCATAGTGAGAGGAACGATGTGGTAAACAGGAATGGCAAGTTCAGGAGGGATGGGCATGCAACGCTCGTTAGCTGTATCAGCAACCTCGCAAACACGATCATGGGGACTGGTACGTAGTCGTACCATGGATAAAGTGCTGTCGTCTCTGGAAGCTAATGTATTCTTTCTTTGATGCTGCCGTGCAGGTATGCTGACGTTTCCTCTGGTGTGTTCCCGTTATTCTGAAATTCGCGATGGTCTGGCTCATTCTGGTCTATCTAGGCCATGGCATCTGCTGGTTTAATTCCCGGAATAATCACTTGTATCTTCTCGGGTTCCGTAGCCGCATTTGGGCTGTACCTCTTGTCGCTATGCGCCACCCACACGCACCACCGCCGCGCATCCTTCTTTGCCGTCGCACAGCTAACTTTCCCCCGCGCCGCCGTCTTTTTCGATGCCGCTATCGCTATCAAATGTTTCGGTGTCTCCATCAGGTATGTTCCACAAGGTTTTTGCGATGGACTGAACGCTCAAACTCTTCGCAGTTATCTAATCATTGTAAAAGGCCTTATGCCAAACGTCATCCTGTCTTTCTACCACGTCCTGACGCCACCGACGACGCACCCCCCACCGTGGACTCTCAATGGCGGCAATTGGATCGTTATCTTTATGGTCGTACTCATCCCTCTCGCGTTCCTTCGCCGCCTCGACAGCTTGAGACATACCAGCTATGTCGCGCTCTTCTCTGTCGGTCAGTCCTTTTTCACGTCCATTCATCGGTGTACAACCGTATACTAATGCCGCACTGCAGCATATCTCGTTGTCATTGTAGTTGTGTGCTACATCTGGCCGCTACCAGACATACCCACCCGCGGTGAAATCCGCCTTATACACTTTACGCCCAACTTCGTGTCGACGTTCCCAATCCAAGTCTTTGCGTTTACGTGTGCCCAGAACGTGGGTTGACACGCTTTTTGGGATATGGCTCAGGCTGCATTGCTAATTTTTGCTGTTACAGCTGTTCCCCCTGTACAATGAAGTCCGGGACAACTCACAGGCACGGATGAACATTATTATAGGGGGGTCTATCGGATCTGCCATCATCACATACGAGGTCATTGCGATTTTCGGATACCTCACCTTTGGGTCGAAGGTTGGGGCGAATATCATCGCCATGTACCCATCGACGTCGCTGTTCATCGCAGCGGGGCAGCTCGCCATCGTCATCCTTGTGCTGTTCTCGTATCCATTGCAGGTCCACCCGTGCCGGAACTGTCTCGACAAGGTGTTTCACCCCGGCCATGTGCACACGCCGGTCAAGCGGGTGCCGGGCAATGACAACGACTCTGAGGGCTCTGAGGACTCGGACGACGACGAAGAAGAAGAAATCGAGGACGAGCATGCGGACTCGGAGATGACGACGTTCAAGCACACGATACTGACGTCGGCCATCATCGTGGGCGGATTCACGGTTGCCTACCTCGTCGATGACCTGCAGATGGGTTAGTCGCTACATGAACTAGATTCTGCCTTGTCCGCTGACATCGGGTTTCAAAAGTGTTGTCGTTTGTTGGATCCACAGGATCGACGACAATTTCGTTCATTCTGCCCGGGCTGTTCTATTGGAAGGTGCGCAGCAGACAGAAAGATGTGTACTAGTGCTAACTGTGTGGGCAGCTGACCCGCAACGACCCAAGCAAGAGCACGGCGAACAAGGCGGCGTTTGTGCTGATGATCTATGGGATTCTAATCATGGTGTTTTGGTGCGTTTCGTGTGCTCAACCGTTATCGGCGTACTGACGGCCTTGCAGTCTCGCATTCAACATCTATCAGGTGGTACATACGGCGCCTGCGGATCTGAGGAGACATAGCTAGTACCTCGGAGATTAGACTTGCTGTGTATATAATTTACCCACGGTTTTCTTATGATAGAGTGAAGACAACAGCCTTCTGGCCACACCGCCCACGACGATCTGCGCGCATTTCGACCGTCCTTGTTCATCGTGCTCGCTGCTGGAAATGGCGTTTGGTAACTAGCTGGCGTAATTTGTCGCAATCCACCGCTGAGCCGCCCCAATCTGCGGCCAGAACTCCCCAGTCCCGCCCGTCTACCCCACCACCACCACCATCCACCGCCCGCCCAGCACCACCACAACCGCGCCACCACTACATCCATGGCGGCCCCAGCACCGTCCACGCTCACCAGCTCGCCCCCCTTTACCGCAATAGCCGACTCGGCCTCCATGCCCTCACTCTCCACCCCGCCTTTCCAGCTCCCCTCCTCCGTCTCGCTCGACTCCCATCCTCGCCTCAATGGCTCAGAACAGGACCCACTCGTACTCGCCACCACCAGCGCAAATCAGTCGCCGTCCCAGCCGCAGTCACCCGATGTCGACCCCCAGATTCTAGAAGCGCTTAGAAGCAAAGACAGGATATACGTGCTGAAGCTCGGAGAGCTCATGGAGGGTCTTATCAGGGATCATAGGTCTGTATCTTGTATCTCTTGCGCCCAGATGAGTTGGTGCCTGTCGTCGGATACGACGCTGACTGGTCTTTTTTCCCTTGCGATTCAAGAACACGCATCGATTTGACACCATCTACCTCTTATCAACGCCTCCTCGTGCACCGCTGCTCGGCCTTCTACAAGTTGCTGCCCGAGAGCGATCCCGCGACCAAGGCTATCATTGTCTCCCAGACACCCGAAAGCCGCATGTGCGCCTTGTTCTCTCTATATCATGCTGCCCCAGTTAATGACCCCTGTTTGCAGTCCCGCACGGCGGCTATACGACCTCGTCCCCGCGGAATCAACCGCGCATCCCGCCTTCAAAATCATGCGGCGCTCGCCTCCAGATCGCCGCTCCAACAGGGCGCAATCGCAGGCGGGTTCTGTGGCCGGCGAGGATGCAGAGCTCTCTGACGTCGAGCCATCTGAGTCGGGCAGTCTTGGTGGGCGCAGCAACACGACAGGCGGGAGCAACAAGAGCAGCAAGAAGCGATTGACCATCGAAGAACGCGAGGCAGCATACAACGAGGCACGCTCGCGCATATTCATGGGCTTCGAGGAGAAGGAGAAAGAAAAGGACATGAACGCTAGCTCGGCGTCAACGAGCGGCGGGGGTGGGAGCGTGGCGAGTGACTTGGATGAGACGGCGAGCTCGCCTGTGACGGAGAGCGAGTACTCCGGCCCGGCGGTGCGCGATAAAAAGCATCTTACACGAAATACATCGGCGTCCTCATCGCGCTCATTGCGCAGCGCGCGCAGCTCCAGGGCACCCTCACCCTCTTTCCAATATGCCACAATCTACGAGCCATCCCAAGGCGTCTACGATCCCTCACAACCACATTATCCATCCCACCAGTATCTATATCCGCAGCCGCCCAATCCCTACTTTGGCGGGTACCCGTATTATCCCCATTATAACCCATACGCGCCCCCTCCCCCACAACACAGCGCGTCCGACCCGTCAACACCCTCCAGCGGTGAGATGTACATGTCGCCTCCCTACGGTCATTCGTATGGCTGGCCACATCCACAGCAATCACCCCCGCACATGCAACACGGGCACCCCTCGCAGCTGCCTCCGCCCCATCACGCCCCGCCTCCCGTACACATTCCCCCGTACCCGCCGTACCTGGCACCCCACCAATACGGGTATCCCATGCCTGCCTATTATCCGCCACCCGTGGACTCCCCGCCTACATCTGGTGCTAATCAAAATGCGTACGAGGCTCCTGTGCCCCACCCTGTCATGACCAACCCCGTAAATAACAACAGCGCACCCACCATCGGCGGCAACGGGAGGAATGGCAGTATTCCGACAAGTTCCACGCATGGTAACGGTAATGGCAGGAGACACCACAACCATAATGGCGTGAACGGTGGAAAGGGTTGGGGTGCACCACCGATGGGCCAAGGACGCGCGGCCTGGAGTTACGGGCCTGGCGTAGGCCAGGGTGGGCACGTATCTGCGCCTGCGTCGGTGACCTTAGATACTATCGGTCCACGGCTGACCACACGAAAAGCGTCGACAACCAGTTCGGTGAACAGCCGTTCGTCGAACAGCGACGATGTATCTTCGACTGCTGTGAGTGAATCTCCTTCCAACATTCGATTCATTGCCATTTCTTACTTGGATGTCAGTCTTCGAGCACAACGTCTTCATCCTCAAGACGGACATATACCTCTACTACATCCTCGCAGCATCCGCTGCCGCCCCGCCCGGACTGGGCGGTCGGCCTCAAACCCCAGCCTACGCTCCACGCTACCCAATCATCACGGCACCACGACCACTCCCACCACAACTCACACAACAACTCGCGCACGATGTCGCCCATCTCGGCTCCGCGGAACCTCAACGGCTCCTCAGCCTCACCCCATTCTCAAAATACCAGCACCAGCGCCACCTCGCCTTCTGCATTACACCATAACAACCAGCCGGCCGCGTCCCAGGGGAAGCCGCCGCCCGTGCCACTGCAGTCGACGACGGATTTCCCACCGTTGTCGGCGACGGTGAGCGTGACGACGCCTGAAAAGCGGACGCCAGTTCTGATCTCGGGCGCGTGGAGTAGCGGCTCTGCGAATCGCAGTCTTCGCATGTCGGTCGCCCAACATGGATCCCATCTCAGCAATGCTGTGGCTGATGGTTCAGAGGAATCGGACCGTGGGTTTGAGCGTCCCCCGCCGAAGGTGAGTGGTTCTTTCTTCTATTCTTTTCGAAGGGAGGGGCAGTCGACTGATGATGGTCTGCGAATGAATAGTCTTCGGAGCTGTTCAACCCCAAGGTTCTCAGACGCCCAGTGCCTGCCGGGAAGGTGCAGGCACCGTCGGAGAAGGGCCCAGAGAAGGGCGGCGATGTGGGCTCGACTCTGGCCGAGCAGGTCGAGGCCATGTCGCTGGAGGGCCAGTCAGCGTCCGTTGAACTGGCGAGGGGAAAGGAGTCCTCGGCGGTGGTATAAGATCAACTTGTCAAAATCTTTTGGAACTTGTTCCCATGTTGTTTGTAGTGGCTAGTGGCCGTCTGTGATTTACCTTGCTATCAAATCGCGTGTTCTTTTGTATCTTGTTGCGCTTTCTGTTTCTCTCTCCGTTACGTATGAGGCACTAGAACAATCGGTTAATAGACTTTATTACATCTCGACATGATTGCTTTAGCGTTTGTGTGCCCGAACCGCCTCGAATTTACGCCAAAGAAAATTCTCCTTTTTCAAATGGATGCTGCGTCGACGACTCGCAGGTTACTCCGGCTAACGCAGGGACTGTATTTATTTTGACGCCACCCTGATCGTGGCTCGCGCCACACACAACGCCAAGGCGTATTTGTTTGCGCCCAGTTTGGCGTTGTATAACCAACGCCGTCATTTCAAATAGGCAGAACATTCGGCTCTCTCGATGACCACACCTCGACTGAGGCACCGACCGACGACTGAGGAAGAAGATGCGTCTGCGCTGAAGCTTGGCCCAGGTGCGTGGGCTCTGGTGACCTTTTCAGTGACCACAATCTGATATCTGGTCTTGTAGAGTTCAACAATGCCGGTTGTCTCTTGATCTCCGAAGTCAAATACCTGCTGGAGAACAGGGACAAAGACGCGCCGGATACAGCGTGTGTTTGCTTCCTTCGTACATTGACAGTGTATGCTCAGCTCAGCTTTACTGCCAGTGTCTACAACAAGACGCTTGAATACGTCAAGACGTTCACCAAGTTCAATACCACTGATTCCGCTGCTGCTGTCCGAGAGTGCGTCATGAGCCTATGCATACTCTTTGTTGCCGACACCCATCTCTTTTCACTTAATTCAAGGACGCTCCGAAGAGAGCCTGCTCTAACGCAGTTCGAGACGGCTCAGATCGCCAATCTATGCCCTGCAGACGCGGACGAGGCGAAGAGTGTCATTCCAAGGTATGTGCATTCAATGTGCGAGCATAGGTCCGGCTGCTCATCGCTCCTGCAGTCTTGTTAAAATAGAGGACGACAGGCTACAGGTCCTGCTCGATGAGATTTTGACCATGCGGAAGTTCCAACATTAACCAATGTGTACATTTACTAATGTTCATACACATTCGTCCATCGTCGATATATTCGACGATGTCAACATGCATGCGCTATCCCTCTGTATCGGCGAGGTCCTTTTTGCTTATAGGGGCGTCCACGTCGTCATCATCTTTGGCCTTGTCGTCGTCCTCGTCCACCGAAAAGCTTGTTGCGTCGAACCTTTTCTTTTCCCTGAAAGGGTTTTCTCTGCGCTCGTTCTTCTTGATGACTGCATCGCGTGGGATGACGCCTTTTGGGTTCAGATAAAGAAGGTCCTTTCCTGAATACGCATCCACGAAGCGCATCCAGGCGTCAAATCTACACACAAAACACGATGAGTGGCTTGGCTCTTGCACGACGGCCTGAGTGACTCACAGTCCATCGCGGTCTTCAACCTGGCGCATGTTGTCGTAGATGTATTTTTGCTTGAAAGCTTGAATGGCTTCACGATGAGTATCGAAACTGATTGGAGGGCGGTAGTCTGGATCTGAGGGGTCCAGTTTCGCGTTGATCACGCCCATCCTGGTGTTGTAAGAATCGAATATCGGCTCCTCCAGGAGAAGCCCTAATGAAGGCATCTTAGGAATGAACACGGTGTGTGCCCCATAAAGCTGTGAGTGTGTTGTTGACTCGTTAGTAGAGGATGAGAATGTCGAAAACGATCAACGTTGCCTGACTTCTTCGATAACATCCTCAGAAGTATCTGTCCGACAGGACATCACCAAAGCACACATCATCTTTCGCTGTAAACGATCGAATGAGCCCAGTCCCTGACCGATTGAAAAAAGATACCTTACAATCTGCAATAGACATAAGCTTCTGTGTAATTCGTGAAGTGTTCGTGAATACCTGGTGTAACATGAAGCTTTGACCATGGAATAGTACGCTTATCCACTCCGTGTCGCCATAAACAACGGGATCAGATATCTGTGAAGAGTTACTGTGATGAGGTGTAACCTTTAAATAGGAAAAACTACTTGCCTCGATCCTTTTCATATGCCTCTGGTTGCTACGATCGCTGAAATCGCGGGCTACCGTGAAGTTGTGGAAGTTATGGGTACCTTCAAACTTCTTGGCGATCTGCCGGAGTCGCTCCACCGGCTCACGCCCAACCCTCCAAGCCCGTTTGCGAGAAAGCTCTCCCTCGTGGCTATCAAGATCCACGCCTTCCCAGAATGAGTGGAGTTTCTTGGGTTCTGCACTGTCTTGCGAATCCGACGAGAGTATGGCGGCGTACTGTTGTAAGCTGCGGTCCAGGCCACAGCCGGGCTTCGGAGGGATCAGAAGATAGGAAGGAAAGAAATACGTATATTTCCGACTATCGCAGACCCTGAACAGATACGGCGATTAGCTAGCTCTTGGGAAACCCCCCCGAGAGAAATGGCGACGGACAAACGCGCGTTAAATGAATTTTGCGCTCGAACCTGGGCGAGAGCGTTATGAGGAAGAGGTATGGGATGGAGCGTTGCGCAACGTACGTAGCCCCAGAGACGTATTTCTGGAGGCAGTTCTTCGTTAATACGCGCCACCATGTCGGGGACATCAGGGACCGTCGTGATCATTTTGAGGGAAACCAGATTTCCTGCTGCGTGGACTCCTGCATCTGTCCTAGCTGCACGGGCAAGGCTGATCTATAGGCGGGCCCGTAATCAACACAAGAGGATGCAATATAGTAGCCAACTTGCCTTGGTGGGGTCGTCGGCATTATCTTGTGAGACTGCCCCTGCTCGTACCATAGCTTGGAATAAAACACCCTCAATCGTTTTCGTGTGGTCTGGTTGACTAGAAGGAGAGACGGTCTGTCAGCGGAAAGCATCGCATATGAGAGAGCAACGGACATTTGCATTCCGCTATAACCTGAGCCACAGAAGCCAATGAGCAGCGCACATTGTCGTTTCGGCAGGCGCGGCGCTTTCGGTTGATCTGAAGTTTCCCCCCTCTCTACAGCGGCTTCGTCGTTGCGAGTTCCACGACGTCTACGACCGACGTTTTTGTCCTTCTTGTCTTTTTTCGTTCCCGGGGCGTTTCGTCCCTTGAAATGCACTTCCGCGATTCCAGACGTTTCTGCGAGTTCTGTAGTTTTTTCCACAGACGCGTTCGCCTCGGTGGTGGATGCACCCGCCACCTCAATTGGAAGAACACCACCACCTGTCGGCGGTGCTAAAGACGGACTGTCGACATCCATGGGTTCAGCAGCCTTCAGCCTTTTGGCTGCAGAATCCGAGGCTCCGTCGTCATGTAGTGCGCGTTTCACGGCAGTGGGCTCCTCCATATTGCGACGAATGCAACCAGGCGGAAATGATTTGACGAGGAAGTGGTATCTGCCTGCTGGTCTGAAAGGGCCAATGAAGAGCGACGATGCTAGACAATTGACGGTGGAAAAGCACAGAAGCGCTCTTGACATAAGATGTTCTGACTCTTGAGATCAAAAGTGAAATACATATCTACGGCAGATCTAAATCTGCCCTGTTCCCTTTAAAACCCAAAGATAACCACTACATACCCTTTACAACGCCTTCGGTCCCAAGAGCCACCTCTCCCGACAGGTATATAAGTATAAAAAGTGTCGAGTCCGTTGTCAAACGGTCGTAGAGATGACTTGTTCCTCGCAAGCGCGATAGACGTCCACCAGCTCCTCATAAACGGCAGTAACTTCTTTCCTTGGCTCTGCCACACACCGAAGTCCAATGATAGCTCCACCAGTCATTTCTTCGAGGGTGCCCTTTCCACCGCGCCTAGTCTTCCACCATGTGTATTTCGCCAGTATCGCGCCGCCCATGCCTGCCGCCTCTGTGGTAGAAGAGACGTACACTTTCATGTCAAAGATGTCCTAGGTAAGCAGAGCAGCAATGTTAGAGATAGAAAAACAAATGAAGAAGCTGCGAGTACGAACGGCTGCTATTTGCCTGATGGTCTGATTGGCCGAGGAGCCGCCAGTGGCCACAAGACGGTGCAGGGGAGGCGAGTTGTGCGGCAAGATCTCGGCGATACGTGACCGAATGGATAAAAATTGGGATTCAAGGATTGCACGCGGATGCGCACTTGCGGGGAGGTCGTCAACCGCCGACCGTGTGATATCCTTCTGAACGTGGAATAAATACTGTCCTATGACGCCTGGTGGGATGATTTCCGGGAGAGGGAAATAGAGGCCAAAGTTCTTGTTGTTGCCTGGAGGCGAGGCCTCGACAAGTTCATTGAACCGATCCCAGCTGCGATCTGCGTAACGGTCGCGAACCTGCTCGCGTGCGAGAGCGCCATTTTTGTAGCAAAGCATGGCAATTTTGATATCAAAGTCGGTTGGATGGGATAGAAGGTGGGAGGTCATAAACCTTTTAGGAGGGGTATCGGCCCCAGGGATAGACAGAAGGAACGTCGTGGATGTGCCCAGGGAAAGAATGGCGTCGCCAGGAGCTGAGAGAGCGACTACGGAGGCTGGGTTGTCACCGGTGAACGGTGCGACGATACATTCTGCAAGGTAGATTTTTAGAACATCTATAACAAGTCGGCTGGACGACATGACACACCTGGATTAAGCCCATATCTCTCCACCCACCAGTTGCTCACTGTGCCTAGTGATATGCCTCCGATGTTGGGCTCAGGACCCAGCTTTGGGCGTAGTTCAGGTCCACCACATGCCTCGAGAAGGATGTCGTTCCACTTGCAAGTAATAACGTCCATAAGGTTCATGCCGCTGGCATCCGAGATGTCTATGGGGACGATACGGCCGCAGAAGACGGATGAAATGAACGAAGAGACCAACGAGATGCGAGACGTTGATGCGTATACATCGGGCTGTAGTCGGCGTATCTGGCATAACAAATTAGAAAGAAATCGGGTGATGGGTCAAGAAATGGAGGAATACCTTCGCTATCTGGTTTCCTGTAAATCGCTCATACCCTCGACTCCCAGTAATATCGGCCAGTTCTTGAGCGCTGCCAATCGCTTGCTCCAAGTCCCTACATTCCTGCGTGGTTGAAGAATCTTGCCAGATGGGGGCATTCGGCAGGGAGAACCCCCCAGGCGACAATTGCGAGACAAGGGATTTGTTGGCGTCGAGTGAGGACAGGAGTGCCTCTGCATCATTAGACCAATAAACGGATCCGTGTTGCTAGTTCCCAGTCAACCAGTTCCTTTGTGGTCGAGACAACAGGGGCGACCCACCTGCCCAGCGCCTGAGATGGCCGAGATCGCGCGAACTTCTACCTCGGCCTTTTTCATGCGGTCAAACAGCAAGTCCATAGCCTCGAGCCACATCGCGACAGGCGAGGTCACCTCTCCCTCGCCGGGTCCTCGTAGTGCGCCATTGGTCGTTCGGTAGCTCGGAAGATCGTTATCAAAATGTACTGACGATTCATGGAGGAGGGACAGGTCCTCGGCGATTACGATAGCCTTGAGCTGCTGCGTAGAGAGATCAAGCCCGAGAAAAAGTGGCCCAGCAGTAGTACCAGTGGAATTATCAGAGGACTTGGAAGCAGGCATAGTTTGGATAGGGTTGGGCAGAGAGGCCTAAAAAGCGCAAGCTGGGAAAGATGTTTGCATGATGCATCCGATCGTGGGCTGATAGTTTGCGAACAGGGCAACGTTGGGCAGTGCCTTCATCAACTGTGCGACGAAGTTAGCCCGTTCACATTCCGTAGACAGGCCGAACTAATGCGGACGGAAAGACTTAAAGCGATCCATCATCATATGCGGAATTTCGGGTTAGGTCAAGTACCGTGGGGCCTCTGACCTCCAGGTGCCGCACAGTTTGACAGAGTGTGGAGCAAGGACACGTTGAAGTAAGAACTAAGGCGCAATGACATCTGGCCCGAATGTGACTGTACAAAAAAATCCAGGACGACAACAGCAAGGAGATATAATTTACGAATAGCGGATATAGATGTGAACAAATTTACACGATAGCAATAAATGAATGAATGATACAACGAGCAGAGGATGATCATCGATAAAGAGAATAGAACCCGGCCGGCTGAATGTCGAAAACTGACACTTCCCCAGCACAGTCTCCGCTGCAGGAAAACCGACGATGAGCATTCCCAAAACATTTCGTAGAGGCAGGTGCTTACACGATAAGCGATCGTTCCCCCTTGTGCCGGTCTCCAATAGAAAATGCGCCAATGTCCGAACTCATCTCAGCCAGAATTCTTCCGTTATCCCAATGACTAGTTTTTCCGTTGTCCCAGGGACTAGCAGCGACCAACGGGTCCCAAAAGCGTACACAACCTGCAAAACAGCATTGTCCGATCTCAGAACTAAGAAACGTTACGAGGTACCTGTACTCACCGTCATGTCCACCAGTTACGAGCCCAAACTGGTTCGCTACAGTCTTATCGACCCACTGAACTTTTACCACGCCATACGACTCGTTATTTGGGTTTGTTCGAGACGGTCCAGTATGCTTATAGTCAAACAACAAGCGGGTCAGCAGCCGCGAGTCGTACACATGTGTGCAGTTATCATTCCGCCCCAGGGCGAGGTAGATACCATCCGAGCTGAATGCTGCACTGTTGACTTCACCTTCGATCCCGGTAGGAAAGGACTCCAAGTGCAGAGAAAGCTTGGCCTCAGTATCCTTGCGGCGGACGTCGTATATCCCGAGTGTGTGCTTTCTCTCCTTTCCCCGCGTAAGGAGAGCCAATCTGTCACCTGGGAAAAGGAAAATTGTCAGCGCTAGAGTCACAAGAAGGGGCATCGGACCAAACACTACCGTCGTGGGTTATGTCCATTGTATCTCCCGCACTATGCTCTTTGAAGATGAGAAATGGTTTTCTGAGACCACTGGCCACGTCAAAGGCCCTGTGGTGTCCAGTAAAGGTCTCCTCCTTGGGCTCTGAGGATGCATAAATGTATGGTGCCGTTGAGCCGCGGCCCCATATCACCGCGCCGACGGAATACGGGCTCCTCAATGGGAAGACATCTAACGACAAATGGGAGGCATCCGAGGATAGATCGCTGTAGATGTTCAGCGTCCTTTTGATACAGTTAGACTACACTTGGGAATGAAACATGCAATTTGAAGACACACGCCTTTCCGCGACACCTAGAATTGATTCCCCTGGTTTGAAAACAAGGTCCCGAGGAACGCTTGTGTAGTTCCCTGCATTGGAGGATGAGGTCAGTGCATGTGTCCAAGATGAAGGCGCCCGAGCCATACATGTGGCATCAAGGTAGAAGGAATTGACATCGTCGTGGTATCGCCAAACATGAACAGATTTATCGTTTCCCGAGGAGACAATGGAGGTGCTACGAAATCCAGTCAGATTAGCCAGTGAAGCTAGAGGACTCTGAGTCCCAGCAACCAACCTAGTGGGGTCGAATTTGACATCGTTGACTGTGTAATATTTCACTGGAATATATGTGAGTAAGAGAAAGGAAGGAATATGTCGCACACACCATCAGAAAACCTCCACTCACGAAAGTGTCCTGGCAATTTATGTAGATCATCATTCCATGCCATGATAGCTCCATCCTTATTGTAGGGATTGAGCTCCTCTATGGCACGGAATCAGGCATATACGAGAGCATCAAGAATCATAAACGCACCATGTGGTTCGTCCTCCCCGCCACCTGTCGCCGCACTGCATATTGCCACCCAGCTACCAGATTGCTCGAGTTTATTGATTGCTGCCGACCGAATAATTATCATCAGTCCGTCAAACGGAGCATTACAGAAGTTTGGGCATTACATCCGGGGGCTGTCTTGAATGACGTTATTTGTCTCATGGGTTGAATGATATCGCGACGGCTGGTTCTGCGCAACCGCGTGGGACAAACAGTTTGTATCGGCCGAGGATGTGGTAGGTTGATGTGCTGTTTGAACTGTAGTCTGTAAAGAGGCCTAGAATAAGGGTAATATTTCGGTCGTTCGTTCTGTGGACGGGGAGGGGGAGATGAGAAGTCGACGCGGGGTTGTCTTCTGATGGAAGGAAGTCGCTCTGAAACCGATAGTTGTTCAAAGTCAGGGAGAATATCGAAGCTGAGCCTGGATTCGTTGATCTTGACTGGACTCCACTTTATAATAGGGATTAGACGTTGTAATTCTAACATGCTAGGAACTCACAAGCTCTTCATTATTCAATTCAAATCCGGCATGACATCGAGTGTAGGCATCCTCTTCGTCCGAGCTCAGATTTTGACTAGGACTTTCCTTGTGTTTGAGCCTCTGTTTGTCTGGTGAGGATATTTGAATGCAGCCAGAGTCAAGGCGACGCACTTTGGGCTTCACCTCCACAACATCGTCGTCACTATCCAGATCGATAATTTCCCTCTTGGAAGCTCTCGAATTCCTATACAAGGAGGTTGGAGGAGTTTGCGACTGCTTGATAACTTTGCGAGGACATGGTAGTGGTGCGTCGACATCGATGGGAGCGTGCTCAGTTTTCCGCCTCTTTGCAGGTGGCTTATTGGTGGAAACAGTAGGAATGTTACGGGAGGTTGAGGCGCGTACGGAGTGACGTATGTCGATAGCGGAAGGTGGGCCTCCAGGTAATCTCCCACTGCAAGACAAGTCAGTATAAATCTGCCTTAAACCAGTAGACACGAAAATTACATGGCAGGAATGTAACTTAATCTACTTCGAGGTGAAATTTGGGGATACGACTTATGCGCCGCCGCCTTCTCGAGCTCAGCATCGTCAGTTAAGTCAAAGCTGTCGATTTTAGTTAGGTCGACGACGACGCGCGCATCATTTTGTGGTCTCATCCAGAAGAGATTCTAGCAGAGTGTTCAGTTGCCCAGAGAAGGCCGACGAGCACAACCCGCGCTGAGGGGTTGAGCAAGTGAGGCAAGAGTGAGGCAAGAGACTCAGTCGCCACCTTCTGGCGACTCCATTAGGTAAGCCGGCCATTTTTCCACTCGCCTACATACACCTCCCCCTCCCTCGAATCAACGCAAAACGCTGGAAATCTCTCATGGTGGTAGGTAGGGCTCATTTTGTTCGAATTATACCACGAAACGCTCAAATTTCATAGAAAATCTCTGTCCTTCAACATGCGCCCGAGACGCATCTACCGATTCGGCCAGGCGACCCAACGCCTACATCGCGCAACCTTGACCCATTAATGCACCCATTCGCGCGGGCTAGGGAACGCACGCGTGCTTTGAATGCCGCAAAAATGGATCGCCTCTTCGCAAAGCCGTTTGTTGACAGCCTGGAAGGACATGTCGATGCAATCGAGGTTCTCGCACGGCAACCTGGGTCCCTAACGACTATCGCCAGCGGAAGCTGGGATGGAGGTTAGTGCCACTATCTGTTCTTAAGAGACGCGGTCACTGACCTTCATGCAGGAATACTTTTGCACAACCTTTCCACGCGGAATAAGTTAGTGAAGCTTCCTCAGGCGCATAAGGGAAAAGTATCCGGGCTGTGTTTTGCGGAAGGGGACAGACTGTTGAGCTGTGGTGTTGATCGTAATATTAAGCTGTGGTCAATTGGGAGCGGTGCATCAGACCAAGTGCGTCGTGATGTCTATTTTCCTTGCTGGAAGCTAATAACCATGATAAATAGCCACTGAGCATCTTCCCAGGAAAATCGGCATTCAAGTAAGTCACTTCCCTCTCGAGAATTGTATGTCAATTCAGCACCATTACAGCTCAGTAGACCACCATCGGACGGACGCTCTCTTTGCTACAGCGTCAAACCTTGTCCAAATATGGGATGAAACCAAGTGCGTTGCCTGCTGAATGTCACAGCCATTTATTCTCATCCACAACAGGAGCGCACCAATATCCAACCTCACCTTCCCTACCTCTACCGAAACAATAACAAGTGTCCGCTTCAACCTCAGTGAATCGTCCGTCCTTGCCAGTATCGGCTCCGACCGCACCTTCACTCTCTACGACATCCGGACAGGCAAAGCCGAACGTCGAGTCGTCATGCAGGTGCGCATATCCCAACCTGTTGAGCAATACAGCACCACGAATACTCATCCCGTTTACAGTTCCGTAGCAACTCCCTTGCATGGTCACCCACCTTCCCCACAACGATTCTTCTTGCATCCGAAGATCACAATCTCTACACCTTCGATATTCGGCATCTAGCGACCCCCAGCCAGATCTACAAAGCGCACGTCGCAGCTGTCATGAGCTGTGACTGGAGCCCAACTGGTCTCGAGTTCGTCAGTGGTGGCTGGGACCGCACTGTGCGGATATGGAAGGAAGGGCAAGGGCATTCACCAGAGGTTTACCACACGAAGCGGATGCAAAGGTCACTTTCACCGTTTGCTACGTTTTCCATGCTTTACTAACCCGTTTTTCTGGCATTAGAGTTTCATCATCGATCTTCTCGGCGGACGCGAGGTTTGTAATGACGGGATCGGACGACGGCAACGTCCGGATATGGAAGGCGAAGGCAGCCGACAAGCTTGGTGTTATCACGGCGCGCGAGCGGGCGGCCATTGAGTATCGCGACAGTCTGAAGGACAGGTGGAAGATGGACACACAGGTTGGCAAGGTGGCCAGGTGTGTCTTTCTTGTTATTTCGTCGAGAATGGTACTGAGGTTCTTGCAGGACACGACACATGCCGAAGTCTGTGTATCAGGCGTCCAAGCTCAAACGCACGATGTTGGATGCGCAGCGCGTCAAGGAGGAGAGGAGACGGAAGCACACACGGGCAGGGGAGTCAAAACCGAAGGCGGAGAGGAAGAAAGTCGTCATCGCCGAGCAGACATAGTTCTGTAGATATTTACTGCATATGGATTTTGGGCCCTTCCACGCTGCGTGGTGCAAGCAACAGTAGATTGAGACTCGCCCTAAAAGGCCTCAAAGTGCGCAATTACCCAATGTACAACTTTTAGTCGCCTCCAAGGATTTTCCAGGATCCAGTGAATTAGTAGACAGAGTGCTCCAGATCCTGTATAAGTCGTACTACTTCTACGACGGCCTCAAGAGCTATTAGCCCTCAAAACCATGTCCTCGAGGGATATAGCTCGGAAACCCTCTCCGTCGACGATGGGAGCCCATACCGCATCGTCCTGAATATACACCAGCAGGCCACCCTTTCCGTCTGCCGTTGAACTAATGCGGAATAGCGGCATTCTCGAAAGCTCATGCGCACGGCCAGTGGGAATGAACAGAAGATTATGCGCTGCTGCGAAGTCCTCCACAATGGACCTGAACGTGATCTCGTGCGTTAATGCTGACCTCTGCGGTTTCGGCGTTCCTTTAGCACCATTCCGGAGGGGTGTGCTAGGCGCCGACAGCTCGGTGCGGAAATCAGGCCGTGCCAGTTGCGTGGGCGCATCGGGCCCAAGCTCGATTGCCTTGTTCATCAACTGGAGTCCACGGGTGAACCCACGGCTCACACCAGGCATGTTCTGTACGGATTCGGGAAACGAGCCTTTCCAGAATGAGTACCACTGCGCCACTTCCTCGAAGCTGACGCGTGGCTGGATAAGCCATACGTGCAGTACGTCAAGCCATTTAGGGAAAAACTCCGTTTCGAGGATCTGGGAGAATATCGACGGCCGCATAATGTTCTCCCATTGCAGGACATGTTGGAGAGGTTCCATCTTCTGGTCGCGTGGGTTGACGCGGAAGTCGTCGCGAAGCGTCGCGCCCAGTTTGGGAACGATGTACTTGAGTAGCATCGAATCCCACTCGCCAGTGTCAAATACCTCGAAATGAAAATGAGTATACAAAGATTAAGGGCTGAACAAAACAGAAGAATGAATCACCTCTTTCCAAGCATGTAACTCTGTCGGCGCCTTGTCACCGACAGTCCAGCCCCTCAGTAGACTCTTCAGTTTCCTCCTGGCATCACCAACAAGATCCTCCATCCGTAGTCCCACGTGCGGCAGCCAGGGGAAGACAATCGCTTGTAGCGGCACCTGGTCCCGTTTAGGATTCCAGTCGGCGACGGCTTTCTGGACTTTGGGAAGGATAAGCTGGTCAAGGAGATTGTCGCGAATGAACGGTGGAAGGAAGGTACACCAGGCCTCGTAGAGCTTGACAGCGGGTAATGGGATCTCGGGTAACCAATCGTTGTTGATACATGTGCGAACCTTCGGTAGCCAAGCGTTCCACAGGAGACTTTCGAACGGGGTCATCGGCTTGTCCCTAAAAGCATTGTCAACATTGGGTGTCATAGCGCATGAGATGGAAACTGACATTGATATTGGACTCGTTAGCACAGTCTTCGAGCCATAAATGTCGATCTGCGATTCGGGTGCCTTTTCCTCAGTATTGACCCGGAGCGCCCGACGCCACGTTCGGAAAGTGGAAACAAAAGCAGTTGGATCTTCGAGAGGGTTCCAGTTTGCCACCATTCGCCTGACAAGCGGTGCAATTGCAGCAACAACGATCTCGTCTAGTCGATATCGTTCAAATTCGCGGGAGAACTGGTCGACCAAGGTGTAGAACAGAGGCGAAAAGGGCTCCAATGAAACTTCATAGACAGACGCAAGCTCCTTAGCTTTGGCGTTGATATCGTTCGTCACAAGCTGGATTTTTTGCAATCGTTCAATCACTAAAGGAATCATTCGAAGTCAGTGACATGGCCAAAACATAGGTAGGTAAATGAGCGTACGTTCCGCTTCATCGGCCACTATCTTCCGTAGCCGCGCGTCTTCATCTGCAGCGTATTTTTTCCGCTGTTCGAGAGCTTTCGCCTCGCGCGCAAGGCCGTCAAGATCACTCTTGCACGCCTCGGCAATAAGCTTGATGTTATGTCTAACCTCAGGGATTCGGGTAGGGTCGTTGGATGGAGACCAGCCATTCAGAGATACGTCAGCGAGTGAAGACACCTCCCTCGGCTTTAGAAAGGCACTAGTTAGAGCATACTAAGATAACAGAAGTGCAAGAAGAGCACTCACCACTGCACCAGTAGCGTCAATTATTTGACCAATGCCAGCGGCAGCCACATCCTTTCCAGCCTCAGCAATGATCTGCTCGTACGTTTTGTGTTCGAGCTTAGTCTTGACCTTCTTCGGCCGTTTCCACACGTCTGACCGTTTCTGCTCCTCCTCCTTCACTTTTTTGCGGAACTTCTTGGTCTTCGCATCCTCATCATCACTGACAACTTCTCCGCGACGCCTCGCCTCCATTTTCGACTGCTCCGTCTTCTCCTTGAACCCTTTGAACGCAATACCCATCTTCTGCGGCCGTAATTTGCTCTCGACCGGCGTTATAATACCCTCCCCAGTCGCTCCCAATCCAGTGCCTGCCTGCCAGCCCATTTTCTCCAACATACGGGCACCGAAGGAGCCCTGAAGTTTGCTGAAGTGGGCCACCTCGGCAGCATTCAGAGGTACCGCAGGTTTGGTGGTGGGCGTCCCATTTCGAACGAAAGATGCTTTGCCGAAGGCGGAGGGCAGGTCCTCAGTGGGTCCCGGAGTAGGCGTAGATGTAGAAGGAGAAGTGGCCCGAGCGCCGATCCCACCTCTTGATTGCGCGCCGAAAGATCCAATCCCACTGTGTGAAGCTGAGGTTTGAGACGATGCATCAATGCCTCCCTTGAAGAGAGAGTATTGTGTGGACGATTTTGAGGCACTGAGACCAATACCACCCATACGTGGTCTCTCCTCTAACTCTTCCTCCTCTCGTATCCGTGGAGATGTTGCCCTTGACTCCAAGCCAGAGTTGTCGGGATCATCGTCGCCGTCGCTCTCCCCCTCATCCGAGGAACCATCTTCATCACCGGAGGCGGCTTCCTTACCCACGATTTCATCTTCCAAGTCTACCTCCATCTCCTTGTCAAGGTCAACCTTCTTGTGGCCGGAAACGAAGGCAGGGGCTTTTGTCCAGTCGCTCTTCTTCGCCTGTCCTCCTGTCCACCTGCCCTTGGTCCCACTAGCATCTTCCTCGCTTTCGCCCCCAAAAATTCCATAGATATCTTCCTCCTTACCATTCCTCCGTCTCCGTTTGTTCTGGTATGGATTCTCGAAAAGTTCGCGCTCCTCCCGCGCCGTGGGGTCGGTTTCGGCTTCAAAGTCGGGATCAGACTCGTCATAGGAGTCAGAATCATCGTCGTCGATTGGCCTCTTCCTACGAGCCATGGGGTGAGGCCAATTGCCAGTTCAAAGTTGCGCAATGCAGTATACTTAGTGGTAAGTATGAGGTATGTGTTAGGGCACAACGTGATCCGCGCAATGATGGCCGCGGCCGCCGCTGAGTGGCTCCGAGTCAGGTGGTGGCTCAGAGCATCGACTTGAACCAAACACCCAGACCTGCTGCAAAACAGCCAGTGCATCTCCTCTTGGAATTGTCGTCCTTGAAGAGAACTCGCCGACAACCTCTGGTCAGTGGTACCGGACATAGACACTTACTAAATCGGCGAATCGGCATACTAGGGCATATGACTGCACGGAAAAAAAGAAAAGTCGTTGGCGCGGGGGAAGTGGTCTGCGAGCAGCGTGCGGGAGCTTTGGCGATGGCGCTGACGAAGACATTTCACATTTAATTAGAAGATCTGTTGGATTCCTGGTGTAGGTAGCATATACAAGCGTCGTCAGGCCTCTTGGCCGTGCAGCGGAAGAAAAATTGGGATTTTTGCAAGGCCTCCTCGGATCCACGGTGCGGATAAAATTTGGTCAAATTAGAGGCCTAATCCGCCATGCGGATAAAAACCATCCCAAAATCGTGCATTCGGCGGCCAAGGATTCACGGTCTAGCCTTCTACTCCGTGATTCAACGATGCCCGCAAGTTCACAGCAATCATCATTGGACTATGCACTCTTTGACGCTGCAGGACACTTGGTCCCAGGCGACCGCCCCGAATCTATACGTCGCCGCCGGCCGCCACCGGTTCTGTTCAATTCGGCCGTCTGACAATTCGTCAGGCCTTCACGTTCCTTCGCGAGTTCGTCCTCGGGAACAACAAGACAGGGCCGGTTATGAGGGATGAGAAGGGGGAAAGGTTGTGGTTATTGGAGGAACGAATGAGCCCTTGGCGCAAGACATACTGCCAGGCACCGACGAGATTTACAAGATTTTGACATACGTCTTCCCCGTCGTGATGCGCGCAGCCCCAGTGGAAGTCCTTCATCCGGACTAAAACTGCGGTTCCTTCGTCCACCATGCGCCCATGATTTCATCCGCGGGTTCCATGACGCCCATATGATGGCTCCAACGATAGAGATGCCATGTTGACGGCGATGTGTACTTAGTAGTCAAATAACTATATCATTCAATATGTAGTATGTGTGAGCAACAGCTGCGCCCTCAATTCTTCGGTTTCGATGTGAAGAAGTTCGCCAGGCTCTTTTGCTTTGGGGCCCCTTTTGCAGCACCTGCCTTGCTGCCCGATTTCGCGCCTTTGGCAGTGGGCGCACTCTTCGTCGCTGGCTTGATTTTCGGTGCGGGCGGTGAGTCCTCCTCGTCCTCTTGCTGGGCTTTCGCTTTCGCTTTAGAGGCTTTCACAGGAGCTATTGTTTTAGCCTTTCCTTTGGCAGCTTCCGGCTCTTCGTCATCCTCATCCACAGACTCGTACTCCGAATAGTCTTCGGTGACTGGATATCAGGGTACAAAGAGACGTCAGACCTCGCAATGTCCGAGAGTGGAAAGGAAGGAAGAATGGACATACCCATGTATCCCTTGCCGTCGATCACGCTTCTGCTCTTGACAACTCGTCTCTTCTTCAGGCCGTTGCTGCCGATGGGGACTACCTTTTTCTCCTTGCGCTTTTTGGGCCTGGTTTTGGTCTCGGAATCGGAGAGCATGTCAATATCCTCATCGACCACGTTGGATTTGTCCTGTCCATTTGCTGCCTCGGCCTCCCCTTCCATTTCTACGCTACGTTTCTTAGGCTCAGCCTTCGCGCGAGCCAGAGGAGTCTCCCGAGTGACGCGTTCCACCTGATCTACAGGAGTGATCGGGAAACGATTAGTTCAAGGACAAAGTCGGGGCGTCACCAGCTTGCCTACCATCATCAATGTCCATCAGTGCCCGAGCATCCTCTGCATCCGAGTCCACCGCTTTCGCAGCACGACTAGCCCGGGCTGTACGCGTGGGCGCAGGCTTGGCATGGCCCTCGTCCTCGGAGTCCGATATAACTGTGCGCTTCTGGACGCGAACATTCTTTTTCTCCGTTTTGGTCTGTGTAGATGGAGGTTTAGACGTAGGTTGTGACGCCGCAGCTAAATATGCGTTGTCATCATCCTCGGAATCCGACATGGCGAGCACGGATTTGCGCTTTGTGCCCCTCTAGGAAACCGAATATTCTGGTCGATTAATGTAACATAAAATGCAGGTAACTTGGAATACCTTCAGAGGTTCCAATGTCTCCTTAGCCTCCTTAATCTTCTTACCCTTCACGTCGGCTGGGGGTGCACTGAAGAACATCTTCTCCTTCCCCACAGACATCTCGACCGGAGCTTCCGGTGTTTTCCCCTTTGGTTTCGCCTTCGTGAAATCGAGCTTTCCACTCCCTTTCGGCTTGTCTGCGATGACTCTTGCAATTTCCTTGGTAGGTTCTGCGGCTGCTGCCTTCTCCTTCTCCGTCTTCACCGGCGCGGTGGTGTTGGCTACTGGCTTCTGCCTCGAGGGACCGGCAACAGGCTGACGGGAGGGTTTTGCTCCTTTCGCTGTCGGATGTACGATCTGCTATGTATGAAAGAAATGTCAGGGAAGTGAAGTTGAGATAGTGCTGGTAGAATTACCTGGATGTTGGTCCCGACGATCTTCCCAACCACCTTCACCATCTCCTTTGCCTGTTTTCCGCGATCAGCGGTCCGTATGTGCACTGTAGGGGTACAAATAAGTCCCGCGTCCTGTCGTGTCCGTTGTAAGTGGGAGAATTGTGAAAGAGCGGAAGGTCTACAGACAGGGAGCGGGGAAGGCGACAGACTGTAGATGTGCATTGAGTCTATCCGCGTAAATTGCGTCCGAGCATCTGATATGACAAAACGTGTTCGGTTGCTGCAGTGCGCGTTGAGGCGATTAGGGGAACCCCACACACCGTCGAGATCTCTTTCATTCACGAGCAGGACCTTCGTCTGCGGCACCTCATCTCCATCGTCTTCGTGGTCTCCGTCGACATCCGCGCCGATATCATAGTTCATGTCCACATCCGAGTCTCCAGGGGGCGGGGCCTCTCCACATAGCAGGTAAGTTGCACAGGACGTTTGCGAGTGATAGGGCGCATTTTCGTGGTATGTGGCCAGTTCACTGTTGGGTAGTTAGTATAATGCGGGTTTTGAAGGAATTATGACCGGACTTCTTTGCGGTATTGACGTGAATGCGTAGCTCCCTGCTCAAGGACCGATATGTGACCTTGGAGGGGCAGGTAGTATGATACGCTTTTTCTCGCAAACGGCATAGCGAAGACTCACTATATTCTTCTCTATGAAGATTTGCTTCGTTAAAAAGTCAATGGTGAATTGAGAAGACATGGCCTCCGGAAAGGTGGTTGAGTAACGGGTTCACGCCGAGTTGTGACAAGCCGTCACTAACACGTCTTGTCACGCGACGCGTCTTGCATTTGGCAAAAACAAAAACAATGACAGGGGAACGAACATCGACGAACATCGATAACTCGATAACAGTTTAATAGCTTATGCATGGACAAAGTAGGACGTGGAATGTAAGAAATAATTTAACTGAGAAAGTTGGAGCCCAGGTGCTGAAACTTCAGTCCTTCAGTACCCCAACACCAAATCTCCCTCTAGTTTTCTGGCGTTCCTGTTCTCGTGCCTTCGACCGCTGTTGTCTAACGTTAATCATCATCTGCTTTCCAACAGGCGAAAGATCCGACGACGAGGCTGGCGAGGGTATCATCCCCGCTGGCGGACGGAACATGCTCGGAGTAACAACAGTGCGGAACAACGATTTCGAATCGGACTTGGACCGCATCGGGGTTGAGGGGAGCGTGTACTTCACGTTAAGCTCCGCGCCATTCTCCTTGTTGAGCTCTGTCAAGATGGACCGAGCCCCACTTCCTCTACTACTACTGCTTCTTTTCTCCAGACGTGTAGGCATGCCAATTTCGCCGATCTGGGAATTTCGTGAGCGTGTCGAGGAAGAACTAGAGGTTCGCCGACTGGGGTGATGCTTGGAAGGGACAGGAGTGAATGTGTCGACGGAGTGAGCGGCAGATGTATTGGACGAGCGTTCGGCGAGCGTTGTCGCCCGGCGTACTTTGTGATGGCTGGCTGACAGTCTTCGAGACTGGGCTCTGGGGCCGCGGGGTATGCGACTAGGGGTGTTGTGTTTGCCGGAAGGAGTCGGGGCTGTTACAATCACACGTGTCGGGGCGTTGGCCGCCTTTCGCAGGTTGGCAGCTACCCAAACGGTTTCTGCTACGTTCGTGGGTTCGGGATTGGGGTCTGAGGTCACTTGGGTTGGGGGTAAGGAAAATATGCCCAAGGATGGCTGTGGTGAAACGGTATCGTGACGTATGAGCCCGGCTTCCACTCGGAAGTCGGGGAAGGTATCGCTGGATTTGGGGATAGGTATCGCAGGGCGCGGAGCAAGGGCAGACGGGACGTCGAAGGAATCATCGGAAAAGTGAGAGCGACCTTCGGCGCTGTGACCAGGGGAGGACCCTTCATCTGAAGAGATGCTGAATGCGCTGGGCAGTTCGGGCAGGGAGCGCTCTTGATCATCAGTATATTGACGTCGCGTTCGCTCCGTCAGGAATCCGAAGACGCGGGATGCCCTCTGCGGGGTTGCGGGGTCAGTGTGCATGTAAGGATTCTTGTCCTCAAGTTTCTCTTCGACGTGCGGAAGGGATTCTGTGGTGCTTAATTCCACTTCCATAGACGAGATGGCAGGGTTTTCGTACGTGGTCATAGAAAGATCGTGATCTGTAGCGAACGAAATGTCGTGAGAGTGATTGTGGTGGTTCGACAGGCCGTGAAAAGGAGCGTTGGGGGTGGGTGGAGTGCGACAGTCTACGGAAGACGCAGCAGAAGACAAACTGTCAGATTCGCTGCAGAAAAGAGGTTATTTGAAGACATCAACACGAAATGGGGCCAATGAACGAACCCTAAGAATCTTTCAGCCCATGAGATATCGCCCTCGCCAGCATTGTCATTCCCCGAGTTGAGGGGTTTACCCAGGAGCTGTCGTAGAGTGGAGCCACTTCGCCGTGTCTGCGCGCGTTCTGTCTTCTCAGGAGATGGCGGACTGTTGGAGAAGGCTTGAGGCGGGAGGCGACCTTGTTCATCGTACATGTCCAACAGGCTGACAACAGACGGATGCGTGCGTAGTTCAAGAAGATGGGCAGACTGGTTGGACTGGACTGGCTCGAGAGGGCGTTCGGGGATGGCGTTCTGACTAGTTGGGAACTCGGCAACGGTGTGCTGCTTGCGTTGGTGAACCGTAACGTTGTACGTGCCGCGCTGGCTTATGGTGCTGCTTGCAAGGCTAATCGTGGATGCTGCAGGGGGTTGAATGACGTTATTGATTGGATGGGCTAAAGCACAAGTTCGATCAATGCTGCAGGAGTTGTAATAATAATTAAGACTCACGTAGAGGAGGCAGGGAAGCGATTTCGACTTCAGAAACGACCGTGTACCTGGTAGAAGAGGAACGTAGAAGACGGCCAACAGCCGCTTCGTGTTCCTCCTCCTCAATGGCTCGTTGTGCCGCATCTACGTTGTGAACGATTTGCAGACGCTGTTTCTTGTTCTTCTTGCTGCCGATAGAGAATATACGCTTGAGGAAACCCATTTTTACGCCTGTTGCAAGTTGTTAAGCCGCCCGCCCGTCCTCCGTGTCGATGTCTTGAGATGGTCGTGAAAGAAAGTTGAACTTGGTGCAAACAAGTTGCAACAAATTAGCGCGAGCTTGCATGTGACTATCCTTATCCTTCGCGTGACCAGTGCACTGGGCTCGGAGCCTCACACTGCACTCCAATACTTCAACTTACTTCAACTTTACGTGGACCGGCCACGCCCCGTCACCGTAGGTCACCGTCAAGTTCTTCCACTTGTCATTGAACGAGTCGGAGTGGGCGCCGAGCAACTCTGTGACCCCTAAGTTACTCACGCCCCGAAAGAAGGCGTATATTCTCTTGCACTCAGTCCCTTACGAAGAGAGTAAATACGAAAATGTGCGTCGGTCTTCACACTCAAAGTAAATATGGCGTCTTGATTCAGCCCCTGTTCTCTTGCAGATCTACTCTGATTTACCATGTCCTTAATGACCGCACCGACGATAAGCATCGCGCCACATATTGTTCCCAACACCGGAAGCACAGCCAGGGATTTTTGCATGCTAGAACGCAACCTATTGTCGCACTTCAAGCTTGCACTCGTCCTCTCACTCTTGTCCTCATCCCTGTTACTTCGCGCACGCCTGGTCCCTGAACCAGAAGGACGATCTCCGGACACAGATCATGGTACAACCAGCTTACCGCTCGCAGGTTTGCAAATTGCAGCTTCGCTGGCTACCATCGTTGCTGGTGTATGGGAGTACCAGACCGGTTACCGTGACTTGCGCAACATGCGAGCATTCCTTGTTGGAGTCAAGTAAGCCCCGAGGGCCAATTCTCCGATGACCACTCGCTGATATTGTATCCAGTCCGCATCTCGCCATTATGAGCGTTGTCGTCATCGCCATTTTCACAACTTGTCTCATACTTCTTGCAGAGCACTAAATGCTTTCACTATGTTATGGATTCTTGTGAGTCCTTTCTCGAAGCTAGCTAACCATCGAGCTCATTCCTCTTGGTTTTCTCAGTTATTCTTATTCTGACTCTCCGTGTGACCTACTTATGATCACGCATGTCATTGTACATATGTCCTTCATGTTATCTGTATCCTTATCGACATCAATATTGACAAATAATTCCCTTTCCGTCTTTAACGAACGCTGTCCTCCTTCAAGAGTTCGCCACGGCACACACATTCTACAACCAATTTCTGTCCATAAAGCGCACGCGTGGTCCACATCGGCCGAACGCTGCAGCCCATTTCATTTAAGCCTCGTTTCACAGGGTGAATTAATTAAAATATACAGTAATATTCTCGATGTCTTCACACACACCATGCAGTGATTGTATCCGTGAGATCTGTAGCCCGAAGAAACTTGAGTACGGCCTACACTAGGAGCTATATGTTCACTGAAGAATCAAGATCACATGAAAGGACCGAAATAGACCGACCAGGTCCATGACTCATGGTAAAACTTTATTTTGTACGTAGCTACATGCAAAGGTCATACTGCCCTTGGACATGCAGCTATGTGCTTATATTGCAGCGCTCTGCCAGTGCCGCCTCGATAACGCCTTGAGATGATGCACGAGGAGGTGCCTTCAATTTTTTCAATTTCGGGAAACATCTTGCCGTAATGTAGCCAGCTCACCCGATCGCAGGCAGATCTGATGGTTCGATCCAATTTTGTTTATATCGACTGACTGCCCACTTTTCTCATTTTATTTGTCTCCCTTCCCTCTTCTGCCTGGGTCACCCTTCTGAAACGACCATGAAAATCAGTCAAAAGATTGAACAGTCCACGAAGCAGGATAAAATATGGTGGTCCTTTGAATACTTTCCGCCCCGCACTGCCCAGGTGTGTAAATACCTTCTTGAACCGTTCCCCGATGCTCATCGCGCTCTACAGGGGTTGCAAAATCTCCTAGATCGTATAGAGCGCATGAGGGCTCTAGGCCCCGAGTTCATAGATATTACATGGTAAGCCCTTGCGTCCCAGTTCACCCGCAATTTACACCAACGCCTCTCGCAGGAACGCGGGTGGCCGCACGTCTGACTTGACCTCAGAGATGGTCAAGACATGCCAGAGCTTAATCGGAATAGAAACCTGCATGCATTTAACGTGCACCAACATGCCGGAGGAGAAAGTAGACATTGCTCTGCGGGTGCGCCGCCGTTGCTTTAGTTTCGGTTCTACCTGTGTCTCAACTCAGAATGTGACAGGAAGCCAAGGAGCACGGGTGCCGAAACGTGCTTGCACTTAGAGGCGACCCTCCTGCAGGCAAGGAAGATTGGCAGGCCGTGGAAGGTGGCTTTACGCATGGCATCGACCTTGTACGGCACATTCGCAATGTCCATGGCGATTACTTCGACATCGCGGTCGCAGGCTTTCCCCAGCACCAACTCCTTCCCAGAGAGGAACGCGACCTCGAGTTGAAATATCTGAAGGAGAAGATCGATGCTGGCGTCAACTTCATCTTTACCCAGATGTTCTATGACGTCGACATCTTTATCGAGTGGGTGAAGGAAGTCCGTGCAGCTGGTATCACTATCCCCATCGTCCCAGGTATTGCCCCCATTCAAACATGGAACGGCTTCATGCGCGCGACGAGTCTTGCCAAGACTGTTATCCCACAGCGCTTCATGGATGTTCTGGAGCCTCACCAGAACAACGACGAGCAGGTCAGGGCACTGGGAACGAAGCTCGTGGCCGACATGTGCCGAACGATCCTGAACGCAAACCTTGGCATCCGTGGTCTTCACTTTTACACCATGAATCTGGAGAAGGGTACTAAGATGCTGCTTGAGGAGCTCAATCTGGTTCCGCGCGTCGAGACAATCAAACCCCTACCCTGGCGGCAGGTGAGCGCGGTTCTTTTTACGTTCCTTATCGTTGCTGACTCCCATACTTTATAGTCTCTCACACCAAGTAGGCGACAGGAGACAATTCGTCCCATTTTCTGGGCAAACCGGACCAAATCCTACATCTCTCGCACAGAAAACTGGGACGAGTACCCGAACGGACGTTTTGGAGACGCCCGGAGCCCTGCATATGGTGAGCTGGACGGCTACGGTGTCTGGATAAAGCAGACGGTATGTCCCTTATGTTAAGTCGCAGTAATGCCCACCTAGCGCATTTAATGCTTCTCTAGAAAGAGGACGCCATCAAACTTTGGGGCTACCCAACCACCTTTTCGGATATCGCCTCGCTCTTCTCTCGTTTCTGTACCAAAGACCTGGCTGCTCTACCATGGTCTGACCAGGCACCCGCCACCGAGACAGACGTAATCTCGAAGCAGTTGGCGCGGATGAATGAGCTGGGCTTTCTGACCATCAACTCCCAACCAGCTGTGAACGGTGCCCGCAGTGACGATAAGGTCTTCGGCTGGGGTCCTTGCAATGGCTTCGTATATCAAAAGGTACGTCCCAACGTCACCTGCGCAATAATAACACACTAAGGAGATCTCTCCTAGGCCTACCTAGAGTTCTTTGTGACCCCCGCCCTCCTGACCCTCCTTCTCAAACACATCGAGCGTGATGCCAACATCACTTACTACGTGATCAACAGTCGTGGTGATCTGAAAACCAACACGCACTCTGATGGCCCCAACGCCGTGACATGGGGTGTATTCCCCGGTAAAGAGATCGTCCAGCCTACCATCGTCGAGGCAGTCAGCTTCATGGCCTGGAAGGTATGCCTTTTCACGCTTCATATCTTCAAACCTTGCTCATCATGAGTTGTAGGATGAGGCGTATGAGCTTGGACACCAGTGGGCGCAGATCTACGACGTGGATTCGCCTTCTCGCAAGTTGATTACTGAGCTCATAGATAGTTGTTCCCTCGTCAACGTCGTCCACAATGATTTCCAAGATCCCGAAGCCATCTTCAGGCCTTTCTTCCTGGCTGGCGAGGAATTGAAGGCGCTGAATGATGCATCGCCGACACCCCTGGTCAATGGCAACTAGATCACACACCCATTGTTCATTCATCCACGTTCTCATCTGTTTGTCTGTACATTGCTCATGGCTCTCACTCATTTGTTCCATAGATCTGCATTCCGGGGTTCAACCCCCCGTTGTTTTTTTACGTTGAATATTAGCTGACGACATACCACCACCGCACCTGCCACCACATGCATCCATACATCCACCTCATTTACCCATACAACTCATGCTACATTATAGTTTCCCTGCATCAACTGCATCATATCTACACTCTCGTAGTTCTCTGAGATCAAACCATCGACCATCGACGTCTACTTATAATACATCATTGATGGCCACAATATAAGGTTATGGGATATACAGGCGTTGTACAAAGGGTATGTTCTACTTATAAGAGATCGGAGAAAAAAAAGTCCGTGTTGGTGGGCGGTGGTCCTGCGACCAGACCGCTGGGGATCTCCACCTTCTCTCCTGAGAGATCTTTGCGCAGAAAGGCATTCAATGACATGCAACGCTCTGAGAGATTGTGACCTACCCAGAAGTTTAATCTTGAGCCCAATTTCCGTCAGGGCCTGAACGAAACCCGCGGTTTCCTTAGATGCAACGTGGCCCCCGTCCCGACGGAGCATATTCAACCCATCCGTCCAATCCGCCCATCGGGATTGGTCGGGAGCGATCTGGTCGGCGAGGGATCCTTCATGCGCACTGAGCAGAGAGAAGGAAAGGGGGGAAGGGACGAGAGGTGACGTCGGCGGCAGATCGTTCTGGTCACGCAGTACATTCGGTGGAGGCGCACATGTACCCGTCGCAATCTCACTGATCATGGAAATATCGATTCGCTCCGGGAGATCTTCTAGTCCGCTCCGAACGGGGAACTTCACAGCAGAATCAACGTAGTGTAGATATTTCAATCCAGTGTCCTAAAGGAAAATGTCAATAGCAGATTACCACCCACGAATACAGAGCGCTTTACCAGCCGCAAAAACCTCCACGGACGATTTGGTCGGCGGGGTGGGTCGCGAGGAGACGACGATAGTAAGGCATTGACGAACCATGCACCTTGCAGAAGGCATTGTATTCTCTGCTGCCGAACAAACTCATAGGATTCCTTGTATAGTTTAGCACGTAAATTTCTAGAATTTTGTAGTTGAAGTCCGGATTCCAAACATTATGACTAGATGATGATGATACTCACCGCACGGGCACTTTGCTTAGCAGATCATCTTCAAGCTCCAACTCTTTCATTTGGCGATCTCTGACAGCACGATATTCTCGTTCGTTGAAATCTTGTTCGACCTCATGCCATGGGCGAACACTCTCGCTTCGAAGGGCGACCTTGACTCTGAATTTCCCGGGTGAGCCAAAAACCATGGCTGACGACCGAAATACGTACTGGCTGCGTACCAGGGCAACAACTCGAGTAAAATCACCGGCAGCTGCTCCACTCTCTGTCCACATTCGGAGGAAAAAATGAGTTGCCAGCGAATGCACTTTGTAAAAGTCGAGGAAAAACGGTTGGAAGGTCGTTGAAGTCGAATCTCAATGGAAATCGAAAAATTAAATACATTCAACAGCCATGATTATGAGGTACTCACATCCTGGGGCAAAGATAGCCCAATGCTCGGACAGCAGTTCTACTACCTCGTTAGAAGCTTTCGCAATAGAGCATCTTCGCTCAGGAGCACGGCTGAGCTGTTCCAGCACAAGCTAACAAAATGATCAGCATGGAATGTGCAAAGAGGTCGTTGATCAATCAACAAATACCTTCGAAAAATCTTGGTCGTTCTCAACAAGCTTTTTCTACATGCGATTGAATCAGATTTTGCTACCGACCAGGTAATTCACGTACCAAGCAGTCAAGCCCAAGCACTCCAACTTCGCTGAATTCTTGGACCATATCCTCGGAATCAAAACCGAGATTCCGCCATTTCAATACCTGTCCATTTTCATCCAGACTCTCCTCCAGTTGTGAACTCTCCCAGATAAATCGCAGAGCGGCTTCATGGGCAGGTTCGGAAACTGGGTCAACAAGCGTAGTTTTCTTCCGATACGTGACGCGGACGATATTAGCTTGAAAGTCGAGAATACATGATGTCAGATCCTCCATGATGTGCAGAGACATCAAACGCTAGTGATCTCGTTAAAATTGGTATCCTGCGGGGAATTGAGGATTATTCTGGCTTACGACGACCGCCTTCCGAACATTCAGCCTCTCGAGCTCTCCGATGAACTCCTCCCAGCGGGCATCACTAGCGTGCGACAAGAGTGAATTGATGAGCATCATGCTATGGGCGAGATGAGCGACGAAAGTAGGAGAAGATTCAGACAGAGGGACATGCCTGTGTTGCGCCATGGCAGTATCTGCGCTCCCCAACCGATTGACTACAGTTTCCAGGAGCTTCTCTTCTTTTCTCATCTGCTCGAATACGACGTGGAATCCATAGCGATACACCGAACCTGGAGGGGCTGTTGGAGGGCCTCTGCTTGGGCTGGCAAGTTGGGGTCCCGGGGCGCTCGTCGGATCGGCCTCAACGAGCTTCTTCAAAATCGCAGTCGCAGGGCGGCAGACGTTGATAAGCGATGTAGGAGAGGATAGGATTTGAACAACTTTGAAAATGAAGTTGTCATCGAGGTTTGACCAGCCATAGTCGAGTTCCATCAGGTTTTGCATCACTGTCAGGGCGTACTGGGTAAAAAATGAGATGAGAAAACGCAAACGCAAACGCAGAAGCCGCCGTGGATTTGACACATACTGCTAGTGTATTCCCGTTGGAATCGTAGATCACGGCCACCAATTCCAGTAACCCATTATGGTTGATAAATTCTTGAGCAAATTGCTCCTCCTAAGATAGATGTTCAATATCAAAGGCGCATGTTGGGAGAATGGTCATACACGAATGTACTTCTGCAGTGAGAATAGCGTCAACTTGTTCCTTTGGTGGAGTTTCTCTGCAGTTTCCCTGGCTTCGCGAGTTGGTGAATTGACAAGCCTGACAGATATTCGTCAGCTACTCATAGAGGACACGACAGTTTGGGCTCACTTCAGATTTAACTTGCCCTTAATCTTCTTCCTCAAGTTATCGTTTGTAACCAACTCATCTGTCTCATCTCTCAGGGCAAAGTTGGACGGCGGCTCCTTGATCTTGAGGTTGATACACAATTGCTTCACTACGTCGTCAACGGTCAGTGTAGGATCGATCCTTGCCCGAACAGTTAGGCCGTCCATGGTCGTAACGTTGTTCGTCGGAACCAAAGCACCAGGCCTAGCTTGCGATCCATTGGCGTTGGAGGGATCGGAGGACATGGTTTACGGACTATGGTACAATGTCCAATGAGAGTGAGAATTGCAATGCATAAGATTTCATGATTGGACATGATTATGGTATTACAGGAGGTGCTACAATGGCAGAATACTCACAAGATATGGAATGAATACGCGACGCAAAACTGAACCAGCACAACACCGAAGGACTAAAAAAAATGAGGAAAGTCAGCTCTAGTTCAAAAAAGTCGAGTAGAAAGAATCAGTAAAGCGTGATTTGCCTTCCTACACGCAGGCCCAGAAGTGCCAGCGCTCCGACTGACGTGCAAAGTGTCTCGAATTCATCACAGAGCGAAAACGAGGAGTTGAGGCTCACCGGCTTAGGGAAAGGGGTGTGATCGTGAACGTCCTATCAAGTAATGTAAGCTTCTTGAAAGTACCGAGAAATGCACAAGGAGGAGTGAAAGTATCAGAAAGGCGTCTTGACATCCAAGAATCGAAAGATTCGTTCAGACTGACGTGCAAATATGTCGAGAAATCGTCATACGAAACGTGTCAAAAACTTTGAAAGCGTACCAGGTAGTGCCCTCAAAATAAATTCAAAAGAGGAGATCGCTGGATAGCGGACGGGAGGAGGAGGGGAAATGCTGCACAACGAATCTGGTGACAACCCAAAGGACAGTCTGAGTTTTGTACAAAATCTGTGCAGTTACGTAATGGATACCCTGTCAGGCGGTTTGTATATCATAGTAATCCCTAAATAGTATCCACCTGGTATTGAAATGCAATCGCTCTTGTGTCGATGGCTCACGGAATTCTGAGAAGAAGAACTCAGCTTCTGGAGGACGATACGGGTGAATCTGGAGCGCAAGTATTGGGGCGCCATGAAGAAATGTTTCAGCCGCCTCCGAGTAGAGCAATGCAAAGTGAGTTTCTGCACTTCCAGCCTAATATAACCTTCAGAAGTCAACACCACAGACCACCGTGACAGCTCTGTGGATGGTGTCCTTGTCCAAGTCGAATCTGACCACTGGAAGCGAACTCTAACTATGCAGTGTCACATACTGCAAGTATCGGTTCAGGCTCAAGCACTAGCACTCGGACTGGCATTGGTGCAGTCGTTCATGTTGAATGGCCAGTGACAGAACGGCCGGCGCTGGCAGGCGGCTGATCTTTGGGCTTGGACCTACTTGGACGCCATGGGCACGAGAGACTGCTCCCACCCGAGGAGGTGGCGCAGTCCGCGAGGGACTCGAATGAAGGCGGCAGAGGAGGATTCTGACTCGACAGTGGATCGGGAAGGGAAGGAGATAAGGCTTCATGGCATGGCTAAGAAGCAGTTGTACAGGAATTATATACATGGAAGGTATGTAGCTTTAGTGCGTGACTGGTTAGTGGATACTAGTACAAGCATAGTTTGTTGTAAGTAATAAGTATGACATGGTGGAGATCTATCATGTTCATGGAAAAAAGATCTGGCA